>CM035439.1:127910181-128057681 GCA_020310875.1 Ceratopteris richardii | reverse complement strand
CATATGTACATGTGTGTATGTAAGTACATATGTGTATATGTACATACATATACATAAGCATACATGCACCATACATGCACATAATTACCTTCATATATACATACAGATATAACTACTTAATTGCATGTATGTGTATATGCATGCAAGTAAACATGTATGTACATATCCACATATATCATACATACATGCACATACATGCATGCATGCTTGCATGCATGCTTGCATACATACATACATACATACATACATACATACATACATACACACATACATACATACATACATACATACATACATACATACATACATGCATACATGTATACATACATACATACATACATACATACATACATACATACATACATACATACATACATATATGCATGCATGCATGCATACATACATACATACATACATACATACATACATACATGTTGATGTATTTCAGTAGTGATGTGTGTGAACACACTAAAGACCTCCGAGGCATGTTTTTTCCTCGTTATGATGTTTTTTTTTCCTCTGCCTATATATGCCAATAACCCTAATTGTTCACTTATCTTTTGTACATTCACTTGGTAATACCTTTATGTATCGTGTTGTGCTCCAATCTTCTTCTTCTTCTTCTTCTTCTTCTTCTTCTTCTTCTTCTTCTTCTTCTTCTTCTTCTTCTTCTTCTTCTTCTTCTTCTTCTTCTTCTTCTTCTTCTTCTTCTTCTTCTTCTTCTTCTTCTTCTTCTTCTTCTTCTTCTTCTTCTTCTTCTTCTTCTTCTTCTTCTTCTTCCTCCTCCTCCTTGTGTTTTTTGTGTGACTTTGTAGACCTCGAACTTAAACAATTGGTATAAGAGCATGTTGTCACTTCATCTAGGGCATCATCAGCAATCCTCCTATTACAATCTCAAAATCGCTATTTCGACCTTCCAATGCACTATCTTCATGACTCTGCAATAATTTTTTCCTTTTGAGCCAAACATATATACAAGTTTTGGTTCACTAGTACAAGTGCCTTGAAGTGTGCTACAAATTTAGCAAAGCTCGAATTGGTGTTTCTATTCAGCTTTTTGAGATACAATCAATTTTGTGCATGAGGATAATTAGTCATTGGCCATGGTTGAAAGCAATGGTGTATTATGTATGTTGGTTGTTATGGATAAGTTGGATCCTACTAATTACCCATTGTGGGCATATATGATGTGTCATGTATTGGTAGCAAAAGGGATGTGGAATATTGTGTTGTTTGCTGAAAAATGTCCTAATACACTTGCAAATGTTGTTATTGAAGCTGATGCAAATGGCATTGAAGATGATGATCTTCAATCTCCTAGTCATGCTATTGTTTGGAAAAGAGGAAAAAAAGAAAGAGTTTGGAATGGTTTTTGCAAAGACCTCTAAATCTAAAACAAAGTCTGCTAATCTTGTTCAAAACAAAGAATGTTCATTTACTATTATTTGTAGCTATGACCTGAAAGAACTTGGAGAAGCTTGTAAGAGGTAGAAAGGTGAGCTACGAAGCGACAAATGTCCAACCAACTAGCACAGGACCAGCCCTTAAGCTTATGGATACACAAATAGACCTTATAAGCATGTGATAAGTGCAGTAAAATCCACTATGTGCTTTGGAGCATCAAGTAGAAAGATTCAATACAGAACAGATAGGTTTGCACATTGACTAGCTCAAAAAACTTACTATCTTTGGATGAGGTAATCAACTTCAAACGCTCATAAAAAACCTTTTTGAGGAATGATATATAAAGGGTTGAGTGTATAAAATTCACAAGAGTACTAGAAATAAGAAAAATATGCTTTTGGAATGAACCTGACACTCAACACCGGTACCTACTATTTTTCAGGGATGCGTAGAGATAGACCCCAAGACACAAAAACTGAGATCTATCAAAATCTGCTTAACTAAATTCTTTGAAGATTTGTACACCTAAACTTGACACTAATATCTTTCCAATGAATACTCATTCATCTAATTTGGAGCTCTATAGAGAGAGCAGCAACCTCTGAAAGTTTAGTGTTGTTGAAAAAGATGATGCAAAGAAATGAAGGAGCAAAACAATGATGGCCACAAGTGTATGTATATTGCTTCCATGTAATGTACAAGTGATTTGAACTCTTTACATAGAATCTTGAATTATTCCACCACTTCTACAAGTGGATTTTGAATCCAAATGAAGGACAGATAAGTTGTTGAAGAGAATCAATTCCCTTCCTACAATCTAGGAAAAGTGAAGATCTAGTTTGATCTACTTTTAGGTGATTAATTGATTCATTGATTGTCAAGCTCAACCACCTCAAATTCTTGGAATATGAGCTCTCTTTTTCTTCTTTTACATGTGTAAACCTCTAGATTTTTACAATGGTAAATGATCCATAAAAAATCTTTTTAAAAATACAATAAATGAGCATAAGTAGAAGAACTCTTTAATGGATTTTTTTTTTTTACATAATCCAAGAGATAGCTTTTTGATGTAGATCAAATCCACCTCAATCATGGTGTAAGCTTGATGTTCCAACATGGCCCATCTTCTCATGAGCAATGTATGTCTATAGTAGACTCAAATGTTTGGTACTATGATATTGGTGCAACCAAACATAATACCTTGTAGTGCACATTCTTCAGTTCACTTGAGCCTTCCCCTATATGGAATAGTATCACATGTGCTAACAAATCCTCTTATCTTGTAATGGAAATTGATAAGATCAGTATAACTACTGGGGATGGCATTTCTTTCACATTGTTAGATGCTTTATGTGTGCCAGACATCAAGAGAAATCTATTGTCAGTTTCAGCATTAGCCGAAATTGGCTTGGTTGTCAAATTTGTTGATGACATATGTACAATTCATGATCTCTCAAATGGTGATGTTATTATTGATTCTGCCATTTTACATCATGGGTTATATAAGCTCTTAGACTACTCATTTAGGTTCTCATAGTGCTTCATTTTCATCAGAATGTTATGCAATGTTTGTCTCTAGTCTTTGTGATGATTATGCTTAAGATAGAGGCATTGATTTTGATGAGACTTTGCTCCCACATGCCAAATAACCATTGATCATAACATTTGTGCACTTATAGCTCATCATGGTTGGAATGTGCATCACTTGGACATCAAAACTACATTTTTTGAATGGTGAATTACATGAAGACATGTATGTATTTCAACCTTGTGGTTTTGTAAAAAGGATATGAAAACAAAGTGTGCAAGTTGCAATGGGCATTATATGGTTTGAAGCAAGAACCACATGCTTCGTATGAAACGATACATGCCTGCTTGCTAGCACATGGTTTTGACAAGAGTCTAATTGAGAGAACTTTATATGTAAAGCATGCAAATGATGTACTTTTGATCATTGTTCTATGTGTTGATGAGATGTTGCTCACTAATCCTAATAAGAAGTATATTACTAAATTTAAGGTTAATTTGCATGCCTCTTTTAAGATGTCAGAGTTTGGGCATTTGCATCATTATTTGGGCGTTCAGATTATGCAAGCTGATGGGGGAATAGCTTTCTCTCAAAAAGTATTAACACATTATTGCAGCATCTTGGCCTTGAAGATTGCAAAACTATTGGCACTCCTATGGAGACAGGTTCACGATTGATTCTTTATGATGTTGGAGATGCACTTGATGTTGTTCTCTGTCATAAGGTTTTTCGATGCTTGATTTGCTTATGCATAACACGTCTTGATATTCACTTTGTTGTCTCTTAGATGATCAGGTTTATGCATTGCCCAAGTGTCAAGCATTGGCAGTCGGTTAAGCGCATCTTTTTCTACTTGAGTGGTACTCCGCTAATTGGATTGTTTTATTCTAAGGGGGGGATCAATACTACCAGATTTACATGATTTTTCTGACTCAAACACTCGTGTGTCCACCAATGGTTTTTGCTTCATGCTTCGTAGCTCATGCATATCTTGGTTGAGCAAGAAGCAACCTGTTGTGGCCCTTTCTAGTTGTGAGGACGAGTATAAGGTAGTTTTCATAGTGAATATTGAGTGTGTGTGTGTGTGTGTGTGTATGTGTGTGTGTGTGTGTGGCTTAAATGCCTTTTGACTTATTTGAGCGTTGGATAGACTTTTGTCACCGCCATCTTTGCGGACAGCTAGAGCACATTAGCAGTTGTTCTTACCATTAGTGTCCATATGAAAGACAAAATTGCCATCAGATATTTTTGTATACATTCTTTAATAAAACATATAGTGGCTTGGTCAGCCACAGACTATAGGTTCGACTGCATTTTTAAAACCTAGGAAATCTAAATTCAAGTTTTTTGTGTACATTGTAAGTTTACGTTTTTTACAGGTTTGTGTGGAGGATCATTCTTGTCGTCCTGATCTCGATAGCCTACTTTGATGGCATCATCGCGGAGCTTTTGCAAGGGAGAATCTTTCATGGTGCATCACGATCACACCGCTTCACTGATATCAAACCTATTTAAAGAAAAACGTTTTTTGGTGTTATGTGAACGAAGCAAGCATCCACCCAACCACATCTTTCTCCAAGGCTTATGACTAATGCGGCAACCAAGGCATAGACTTGGGCATACCTTTTCATCTAAGTCACCAAAGTCACCATTGGCACCATTGGCTACGTGTGAGGAAGGACTTAAACGATCAAAGAAGATAATGTACTAGCACTTCCGAGGAGGACATCCACTATAGTAGTGTTTTCCCCAAGGACCACTTAACAGTAGGTTTCCCTACCACTAAACCGTAGTTGCTTGGTGTTTGTAGGAGTGAAGATGACTAAGGTTTACATTATGTTGGAACCTTCAAAGTCTCTTCTTAGGCTCTCTAAACCAACTTTTTTGAGAGTTTATTTGAGTACAAATTTGAGGAAAAATTAGAAGTTGATCTTGCACTTTTGGGATAGTTTCAATTACACATGGAAAGATTGGTCCAAAGATCAGTTTTGGAGTAAGAGGCACTTGAGGTTGTGTCCTCTTGGTAGTTTATGTTCAACTTCATCGTTGAATTTTTAGATTTTGAGTCTTCTTACATGTTTCTTGGAAGGCTTTCATTTATGGTGGGAGCAATTATTGCATCTTTATGCAGGGTTTTATTTGGGTCGAATGCACGGAGTTGACAAACACGTGTTGTTGGCTAGTGTTTGGGCTGTAAATTCAGCCTTCCATTGCCATTTTACTACATATACAAAGAACATACACACTGTATACGCTTTTGTGGATATCGCTTATGTACTTCCATGTGGTCATTAATATAGCTGTTACATTTTTGCATAAAGCCTTTGATGTTGATAAAAAGGGTCATGGTGAGGTTTTCTTACCTGGGAGACACTCACATATCAGGGTCCCTTTGGTGATGCAAGTGGAAGACTAACCCAACCTTGCCATAGGAGATGTATGCTAGTTGTTCATAGGTGCTCGATAAGCTTAGTTGGCTTCTTTTGGTTAAGTGATTATATGCAGTGGAGTCTGTGATTCACTATGTAGTTTTACATGTTAGTGATTGCACTTTTATGAGTTTTTGGCATTGATTATATGCTCTTTTTGCAAAGAAGACTCTGGGAAAATTTTTCCAAGTTTTAGTTTTTCAATCATATAGTGGTCGGTTTTACTCCTTGACACACTTATTGGTGTGAGTACATACATTGTCACATAATCCTTTTGGTTGATCATTGTTGTTCTCCAAGCTTCTTCTTCTTCTTTCTTCTTCTTCTTCTTCTTCTTCTTCTTCTTTCTTGTGTTTTTAGGCTTCCATAGACCCCAAACTCCAACAATACTATCATACATACATATATAAATTGTTACTTACATTAGAAAAATGCATGCATACGCGTATAAATAATTTTTGTGTGACATATTTTTCAAGCCCTATTCTTGTAATTTTAAACACAACTTCCAAACTACCTTTTCATAATACTTTGCTTCTTGAAATAGCCCGTATCCTTTGTGAGATTTTATTATAATATCTACCTTAACCTATTACATTTTTCTTGAATCTCACTCTACAAAAGAAAAAAACTAAATATTAGCTCATTAGCAAACTCGACATTGGTCCTTCCCTATCATGTACAAAAAAGATCTTAAACCCTAGTTTACCATCTTTCTTCATCACACATTCTCTCCCCCCATCCGTGTTCTCACAACTTTGTTTAGGATTACCTCATGTGGATTCTAGTTGCTTATGTTGTAGCTACATCCAAGCTAATTCTGAATGTTTGCTTACATTTTGCTTAGTTTGCTCAACATGTGGATAATAACAAGATAACTTCTTACAAGGCAGACTATCCAACTCAAAAAAATGATGGTTTAGTGTCTTGATTGCATAATGCATCATCTCATGCAATCTCTACGTTCAATTTTATTTGGAAAAATCTACGAATAACAATGTTCTACATTGCATCTACACCCCTATCAACAAAATGATCAAGTAGTGTTGATTATTCTAGACATTGGTATGTGATATTCATTCCTCTTCCAAGATATTCCACGTTTGAGTATGTCTTTAGAGTGGCATTGACTTGAGAATTGTGTAAGGTTCTATGGTAGTTGATATAAATACGAATTGTAATGATATAGCATTACCAAACATGATTGAGTTTATTTTGAATATGGTATTAGTGTCGCATTGGATATGATTTTGAATTATGGTTTATATCACACATTCCTAATCTGCATTATTGAATGGATCTTCTTAATATGACTTCTCTCAAATGCTCTTAAATAGTACAAATGAAATACATATTTTATTGGCATTCACCCTTTGTGTTTTTTTACGATATTTATCTTGATCTCTTTCTAGAAAAAAATATAAATATTAACAATAGCTTGCCTCCTACGAGGTTTTGAAGGTAAAATTTCCAAACACTTTTGCTTAGTTTCTAGATGATGTATTAAGATCAAACATTGGTTATACTTTTTATGCGTCCTTGCTAATAACAAAAGAATGTGATTGTTGGGAATGATTTTGAAGAGGCATAGGCTAATTTAGCATAGCTAAATTTTCTTGCTTGTATCTTTAATTTGGTTTTATAGAGTTTATACTTTAATATATTGTAGGGATAAATTGCTCTATCTCATATCATAAACTTTAAAATATATCTACTAGATGAAACCCTCATAAGTATTGTACTATTGGATTTACATAGGTTCTGTCTCCACAATCAAATTTTTGGAATCTAGTTCTTGAATGAAGAAACATAAATTGAATATCAAGCTCTAGGATTCCAAATGTCAATTAAATTAATTTACAATATGATTATGTGCATTCTTCAACACACACACATACTAAGCTTAAAGCTTAGTTTTTCTTGTTATGGAGTGGCCATTGATATTGCTTATATCATGCACAAAAAAAACCATCGAGAACCTTAAATTCCTTGTGACTTTCTATACCTCATGATTTGTTCAAAATTTGCAGAGATCAATACTTCCATTGTGTTCGAAACGTGCCCAAATCCTAGGATTGGCTATCTACTTACTTGATTCTAATATCTAGAGGTCATGTTTTGAATTGATATTGATGATATTATCAATGATATCATCAATTCGTAAGTGGCATTGATGAACCGCCTTTGAAAACCTATATAAGGAGGGGTTGGCCATGTATATACTCAATCTTACCAATGCCACTCTTGAGACAAGGAGTCGTGATCACCAAGTAAGTACTCTCTAAGTTCGAGTTCTAGTCTTGTCCTTTGTTCTAGTCTTGTCTAATCTTGTATCATGGACACTCTGTCTATCCTGTTGTAATCTCGTAGTACAATACGTTGTGATTCCTTATATCTAGTTCATCTTCCTAAAGGGAGTTCTTGTAATCTAGATATCATGCTTCATACCTATGGTCCCGCGTTATGGGATAACTTGTATCATCTCTAATCGAGTTATTCATACCTATCACTCCCAAATTGAGGGACTTCTTATACAAGTTTTATATTCTTGTATTATTGTCCCTATGTGGGCAATCTTGTAATCATAAGTATTATTCCGAAATCCTATCTAGTCTAGTCAGAGGGCACAATCTAGTGCTCCCATAATATTTCGGCAAGAATAGCTTCTATCCAAGACCAAGCATCATGGAGAATGCTTATGAAGAGATTATGGCATCACTTTAGGATCTCCAACAACAAGTCAAGGATCTAACTCATCGACAGACACAAGTCAAGATGGGACATTATATGCATATAGGTGCACTTCTCGAAAAATCACAAGAGCAATATGAGAATCTTCAAGCAAATCAAGTATTCAAATGAGCCAACATCCTAACTCATCCTTCATGAAAGGACCCAAGATTTGCATACCAAAAAAGTTCGATGGTGATCGCATGAAGTTATGTGGTTCCTGCAACAAGTCAAATTGTACATCCGTATGTAATTTTATAGATACCATGATGATGCATCCAAGGTGAGTTTTATTGGAAACTTGCTCTATGGTCAAGCATTATCATGATTCGCCCCAATCTTGGATAAGGACATGGTAGTACTTCATGACTATGAGGAGTTTCTTCAGGAGCTCACTGCCATGTTTGGTGATGCAGACACAAGTCGACTCACAAAAACAAAACTCTGAAAGCTATGTCAAGGTAACCACCTTACCTCTCCCCATGCATCAAAATTTAGGCAATTGATATGTGATCTCACTTGGCATGAGGATCATTTCATAAGCCAATTTAGATGGGGTTTAAGAGATGATATGGACCTGCTCACGATGCCAGAGATTAAGACATTGAATGAATACATCACCGAAAACATTCAATCTAATAACTGCCTTTTTGAAAGGAAACAAGAAAAACAAATAGAAGGAAGACTTCACCAATGAAAACCCTTCCAACCCACTCCCAGAGAACCTATGTTTGAACCTATGTTGATAGACATAACTAGGTTCTAACCTCTAGCCCCATAAGAGAAACATAGAAGGAGAGATAACAAGTTATGCCTCTATTGTGGAAACCCTGGCCATATTGTAGTTAATTGTCCCAACAAGAAAACAAATTCCAAAGTCGCTATCACCCTTATAGAGTAGGGAAATGAGGAAGTCTAGTTGTAAAGGAGATCGTACAATCGGACCATGATATAAGAAAGGGTCTCATAATTCCAGCAACACTTATAGAAACATGGCTTATCTCTGTCAAGTTGGTCATGCCTGAGAAGACCTTTTCCCTTAAAGCCCTAGTCAATTCAAGAGCCTCCTCATGTTTCATCGATGAAAGATTGGTTAAGAAACACAAGATTCCAGTACTTCAAAAGAATGAACCAGTTGTAGCTGAAGTAGTGGATAGATGTCCTCTAGCATTTGGGAATGTTACCAAGGAAACCATACCATTAAGAGAACACCTTCATGATCATGATTCCTACATATGTTTTGATATAATATCAAGTCTTGGCTAAAGAAACATGATCCAGACACTAATTGGGGGAAGAATGAAATCACTTGTCGAGATATCCAAAAGAACTCAACATATATAAGAGCCAAAGCTTTCATACATGCAATAAGGAAGGAACTAACATATATGATCTATGTCATACCAGCTCAAGAATCCAAGAAAGATGATCCAGTGAAGCTACCCAATCAGTACTAAGGCTTTGAAGCTAGCTTTTGAAAAGAAGAATGAAGATTTCCTCTCAGAGCATAGACCTTATGATTCCACCATAGAACTTCAAGAAGGAGCAAAACCACTCTTTGGACCAATCTACAGACTATCCATAGAGGAGCTTAGAGAATTACGTAAGAATATTGATGAGAATCTAGCCAAGGGGTTTATCAGACACTCAAAAAGTCTCCAGCAAGAGCCCTTATTCTATTTATAAAGAAGAAAGATGGATCTCTCCGAAAGTGTGTAGACTATCAAGGATTGAATAAAGTCACTATAAAGAACAGATACCCTCTACCACTCATATCAAAGCTCTTCAAACGCCTTGGAAAAGCAAAGTTCTTCACCAAAATTGACCTTTAAGGAGCTTACAATCGTGTCAAGATCAGAGGAGATGAATACAAGACAACATTTCAAACAAGGTATGGGCATTTTGAATATGTAGTTATACCATTCGGTCTCACAAATACTCTAATCGTCTTTCAGCATATGATGAATGATATCTTTCGAGAGTATTTAGATGATTTTATGGTAATAGATATCTTGATATTCTTCAAGAATCTAGAGGATCATGAATGTTCATCTAAAGAGAGTCCTAGAGAAACTAAGAGAAAAAGATTTATATGCGAAATCGGAGAAGTGCTCTTTCCATCAAACAAAAGAAGAGTTTCTAACATACATTGTATCAAAGAAAGGAATATTTATGGATCCTAAGAAGATCGAGACAATCTTTGATTGGCAACCACCTTCATGTGTTCGAGATATACAATGTTTTCTAGTGTTTGCTAATTTTTGCAAGATATTCATCAAAGATTAGATAATCATCAAAGATTACTCCAAGATAGTGACACCTCTTACCAAGCTTACAGGAAACACAAAATTCTCATGGAACGAAGATGCAAAGAAAGCCTTTTAGACCTTGAAATCATCATTCACCACTGCTCCAATTCTAGTTCACCTTGATTCTACCAAGTCTTTTTCTTGAAGACAGATGCATCGAACTTTGCCTTCGAGGCAATCCTATCCCAATATGAGGATGATGTACATCTATATCTAGTTGCATATCATTCAAGGAAATTCTCTCCTCCAAAGATTAACTATGAAATCCATGATAAAGAACTTGCAATAGTTAGAATGTATTACTCAAACCTAAATATCTCCAGTTAGCAACCATCTCTTCAAACCATCAAGAAGATTCAACCTTGACCCATTTAATTCATGAGACTATTATATGATGAATTGGTTTGTAACGTCAAGCAAAAAACTCAAGAAGGGAAAAGTTCGTGAAGTAGGCGAGTTCCAAGAAAATGATGGGTTACCATTCTATAAGAACATATCGTACATCCCTCCAAGAAAGCCCACGATCCAAGTACTTCAGTAACATCATGATAACCTTGCAACATGACATTTTGGAGTGAATAAAACAATAGAACTCATATTAAGGGATTTTTAGTGGCCTCAAATGTGGAAGGAACTATATAAAAAAGCCTATGTTCTTAATTATCTATGGATTTCATTGCACATCTACCAAGGTCAAATAAGTATGATGTCATTCTTGTTATAGTGGATAGATTTACAAAGATGGCATACTTCATTCCATCTACCAAAGCAATCACAAGTTCAACTACTATTAGACCTTTTCTCAAATAAATCTTTAGGCTTCATAGATTGCTTGATGATATTATCAATGATCGAGGTCCACAGTTCATATCCAACTTTTGGAACGATCTTTCTAATAAGCTCTTTGGTGTTCAAGTCAAACTATCTATAGCCAATCATCCACAAACCAATGGACAAACAGAACGGATGAATCAAGTCTCAGAACAGTATCTCTATTGCACCATCAACTATCATCAAAATGATTGGTTTTGAGCTTTTATCCTTTGTAGAGTTTGTCTATTACAACAATGTTCATTCATCTACCAACCAAACTCCCTTATTTGCAAATTATGGAAAACATCCCAAGATGAATATACAACTCTCAAATCATGTCAAGAACCAAGCTCCCAGAGATAAGGCCCAATACCTCATGGATATTCACCAAGAACTCAAGCAAGAAATCCACATAGCTTAAGAACAGAATCCATCCCATCACATCGGGGATGAATTTTGGTTACTCAAAAACAATTTGAAGACTCCAAGGCTAGTGCAAGGCTAGACTATCAAAGATTTGGTCCGTTCATCATCTTAGCCAAGATTAATCCAATCACTTTCAAGCTCCAGGTACCAAGTACCATGAGAATACATCCAATTTTCCATGTGTCCATGTTGGAACCATATCAGATTCCATCATTGAGGAGGGAGAGACCTAGTCCTTCACCACCTATCGAGATTGATGATCATGAAGAATTTGAAGTCGAGCATGTCCAAGATTCGCGAATATTCATACACAAGAGAGCTTGGAGCTCAATCAATGGTCAATACCTATGGGATATCCTTCATGAAAAATGACATTCATTTATAATTTTTAGCAATATCTCATATAAATAGAACGTCCACAAGAAGATACATACTGCCATCTCAGTCAATGGTCAATACTTATGGGATATCCTTCATAAAAGTTGACATTCATGTATAATTTTTAGCAATGTCTCATACAAATAGAACACACACAAGAAGATACATATTGCCTATCTCTACAACTAGTATTACTACATTGTGTGCTTTATCTATCTATGCAACTTACCTCCTCACCTGAATTGAGTACTTCAGAACTGTCATCAGCTCAGATAAAGATGCTCACAAGTAAATCTTAAGCAGATGAGCTCACAAGTTCTGTGGCGCACCTACAAAGTAGTACACCACAAGAAAAGCATAAAGGTGGTCTTCCAAAGCCAAACAACAAGTATACACCAAGCAGAAAATTGAACATGGGCCAAAGTGCTTCAATGAAAACGGAAGCTTTGAGGAGCTCAAAAATAATCAAATCAGCACATTCACTCATGTAAAGATCTCACATTCACAACTGTACGAAAATTCAATCAGAATATTAGAAATGTAACTGCTTTTGTATGTGATGGCATTTGTCGATCCAAATTCTGGGACTTCCTCAGAACCACCGCATTTATAAAAGCATTTGTTCGCATCACATGAGCAAGGGTTGCATGCGACATGCATACCTATTTTAACTCGCATCCATGCCATAGATTTCAGGCGTATGTGTGTAACCCACAAGTTCCAGCATAACAACAGCCATTCCAATTCACCCTGAGCTTGCCCTCCCCACCCCTCCCCCTTTAAAAAAAAGGGGGGAAGTGGAAGCAGCAAGAAATATGAATCCAGCTAAAAACACTTGCTCTTCTACCATCCAGATATGTAATGCAAACCAATAAGTTGCCACAAATCCATTTTCATTAATTCTGAGGCATACACAGAAACCTATACAAAAATAACAGAAAGAGAACTATAAGGCTATTTTCATACATATGCAGCCATATCCACCACTATGACAAACCAAACCCACAAAAGCTTAAACAACAGAACAAACCTTTCTTTTATTTAAACTGATTTCAATTTGGCAATGAACAGTGCACACAGTAAGTATCATGATAGCCTTGAAGTATCATGATAGCCTTGTCCTTCTATAATTGGAGAAATATAAAAAAATCCTTGCTCTTCTACCTTGCACCTTCATTAACGCAAACCAACAGTTTCCTCCTACAAAAATCCATTTCATTGAATTTCTGAAGTATAAAAGAAGCCTATACAGAAATAGCAGACAGAAATAGAGCTATACAGCTATTTTCATATGTAAGTCACAAGTTCCACCCAGAGTACTTGAATATTTCTCAATGAGAAAACATGCTTGAGGAAATTTATGGTTTAGATTCAACACCAAGTAGGCTGTTGATGATCAAAATCCACTGTAAAGTTCGAAATAAAATATGCAGGCTTCAGAATGGCTTCCCAAGGCAATATTTTCTGGCCATTTACAACTCCACTGGAAAATATGAGGCAACGCTTATTTGACCGCGCAATATGTGATATACATAACGCATAACATGGGACAAGAATATTAAGCCTGTGCCAACAAGTTGTTGATATGTTGAAAGTATAAGAAGAAGCACACATAACAATATTATTTTTCTTTTCCTAAATCCCTCCAGGTATGCATATACAAAATGAGGAAAAGTGTGTGTGTGTGTGTGTGTGTGTGTGTGTGTGTGTGTGTGTGTGTGTGTGTGTGTGTGTGTGTGTGTGTGTGCGCGCGCGCGCGTGCATGCACGTATGTGTGCGTGCACGTGCACATGCGCGTCGTGGTGCAGGTAGATTGGTGGATGGCTGGGTGGTCCCCCTCTTTCTGCACACAGGCATAGGTTAATGCAGAAAACATTTTCTTGAGAAATATCTCATATACACAAATAAGCAGTGTCAAGAAGTCAGAGCTCTTGCATATGCAGCTCACAAGCTGCAGATGTAACTTGCATGCTCTATCATGCAATCGAAGATGAGACTTTACTCTCAATCAGTGAGTCTGTGCCTTGCAGAGATGCAGCTTTTAATCCAGATCTACAAGTTTGTAAAGTGAACATTGAAATTGGATTATCAGAGTCTCAAATTCCTTTAGCAAGAAGTTTAGCTTGATTTTCACTGTATATGCTATGATGCATACAGCCCACATAGATTACAATTCAATGCCGAGAGTAGAAGTGCATAATGCATCAAAAGAAAGTGGGGTTTGAATTATCATGCGTTCAGCAAAATGAATCTGTTACCTGTGAGGCACATTCAAGTTGGAATTACTAAGTTCACAACACGATATTGGCAGTGTAGGTAAATCACAGCATGCTGATTGCACTTGACCAGTCACAATCATGAGTGCCCATCCAGATGTCCCAAGCAAGTGGGGACATAAGGTACAGCATGCACAATGCTTGAAAATCCATATTCATAATCAGAACTCATCTTTCTGAACCACCTGGGCAGCATAATGATGGTTAAAATAAACCCATAAAAAGCATATAAGACAGATACTACCCATCCAGATGTGCCAAGCAAGTCGGGACATAAGCTACAGCATGCACAATACTTGAAAATCCATATTCATAATCAAAACTCATCTTTCCGAACCACCTGTACAGCATAATGATGGTTAAAATAAACCCATAAAAAGCATATAAGACAGATACTAAGCACCGATGGTAAACTACCAAACGTAACCATCTTGGTCCTGTCGCTACGAAATGAATCTATTATACTTGTGATCAAGCAGTTTTTATCTATTCCCCCAAACGAACCACATGTTAGGTGAGATATTAGTGGTTTTCCATGAATTTATAAGAACCTTTATTTAATAAACTAGATACCCTGTTTCAATATGGACTCATCACTTCCTGAACATATAAATGTCAAACATAGATTCCAAATGGAGAATATGGTGATAAATCAGAAGAAATTTGTAGAGTTCAGTTCAAGAAAAATGCAATAATGTTTGATTACTAGTAATACTAACAAGCACACAAGGTAGTAATACTAGTTGTTAGTATTACTACCTTATGTGCTTGATTACTTGCATATGCAATAGTTTTACTTGTAAAAGTAGTTTTACTTGTAAAAGTAGTTTTACTTGTAAAAGTAGTTTTACTTGTAGAAGAAGTTTTACTAGTGAAAGTAGTTTTACTTGTAGAAGTAGTTTTACTAGTGAATAAAGTTGTCTCTGATGTAGCATGCTTTTGAAGCACCATTATCAAAATGTCATACCAAAAATGATTGGTAAGTAAACCAAATTGAGCTTGTCTCCCTCATCATCAATAACCAAACAAAAAACATCATCTTCATCTTCTTTTCTGATGAGTTTTCCCACATCTAAATTTGAATCACTTTTATCTTATGATATTGTATGAAAAAGTACACCTTTCTTTTCTTTTGCGATTGTTTCATCTTTCCACTGCCATAAATGGTCAAATTTCTTATAATAGTAGCATAAATCCAATTTCTAGGTACTAGAATCTATTTTTTTTTAACTCAAATTTTAAACTGGACTTCATTTTAAAGTTTTCGATCGAGCTTTTACATGAACTTTTGTTTGCTTTGCTTTTCATCTAGCTTTCTCTTTGGTGAGCATGGCAACTTCTAAATTGAATCTAAGAAGAGGATGACTCCTTTATTGACCTTGTTGATCCAAGTGGTTGGGTATTCCCTATCATGAACAAAATAAAGGAGTGAGGAATGCCACATACGAATCAAGTGGCAAATTCAAAATGACAGTTTTAAGTGATCATCAACAGTTACAGCAATATTCAAAAGCTTATCCCACCAGTTTTAAGTGATCATCAATGGTTACAGCAATATTCAAAAGCTTATCCCACCTCTTGAATTTTACAAAGAAAAAATTGTAACTCATAAAACTCAAGGCAATTGAGATGAACCTTTGAATATGCTCTCGTTTCAATACATGACCAAGTGTTTTTATGCTCTCCTTGTGAATGATCAAGCTCAATGTACCTTCTCTTGTTCTAAGTTTCAAGTCTTCTAGTGAAGGTTACCAACTTCCTAGAACAATTTTGAAATTATTTTTAACATTGACATGAGAGGTTGCAAACGTGATGAAGAAAGGATTTGAAACGAACCAAGAAATATCATGCAAATAGAACACGCAACATGGATGAACATGTAACAACACACAAAGCTCCGCAATGAGATGAAATGAGAAAAAAAAACCTTGCATGGATGCAAGAAGAACACATCCCATACAAAGAAAACAAAGCGAAGAATATATAGATATGCTGTGGTACCAAATGTTTGATGACTTCCACCGAAGATCTCGGAAGTAAAATGAGACAAGGAGGCAAAGTAAAGTAAGAACTAAACACATTGATCATGGAACGCATTTGATTACATGAATAAGGCTGAGCTGATTTAAGTTAATTTATCAATGAGAATAAATACTAGATAATCTCTGATATTATATGAGGAAGAACCCAGAGCAACATGCCGGAGAAGAATCCCCTCTTGCAGAGCCAGCGGCACAAGCATGAGTAGTGAAGTAAGATTATACTCTGAAGAGGTTTAAATCTGATCAGCTACAATAGAAGGTAACAGGGCTGCTGTGGATTTATAAAGGGCTGCTCAGGCTGAAAATAGACTTGAGATGAACTAAGCTGAGAGGATGATCCAACATGAAAGTTGAGAGCTCATGGCTAAGTTATGTGAAAGATGCTCCATGGTATATCTCTATATGCATTTGAAAGCATTTGTGCAAGTGTTTGTCTTTCCTTATGAATTATACCAGGTTCAATGTAGCTTCTGTTGTCCAGATTCAGAGATTTTGATCTTTTAATGAAGGTTACCATTCAGGCTGCTTTAGGGAACTTTTGGACCAACTTCTATAAACATTCTCCAATACATGATTATACCAATTCCTTTAGAGATATGGCAAGAATTGAAATGCATGAATTTTTTTCATAATCTTCTGCAGTGACCATGCACTAATTGCTCTTGACAAATGGAGCATAGTTTCTTATGGATGTCATAAATCAAGCTGACTATCCAATCCACGTAAGTTTCAAGGGATGTTCTAATTTTCCTTACATTTGAAGTTCAGATGAGTGAATCGAGCAGCGACTTTCATTACAGGTTACATTATATCTGCAGACTCAAGTCTGCCATAAGCTTTTGAATGCATTACCTCTTCATTACTGGGAAGCACTATGAAAATGGTCACTAATTTTTACCTAGAATAAAGCTGAAGTGGATATAGAATCAGTACATAAACGAATTAAATTATTTACATGGCTATTTCAAAGTTCATTCATTTCTGCCAGCTTTAAAAATTAGGGTGAACAGGTTTCTCAATTCTATTCAAGGGGTACTACTTTGAATTCTTTCATGACTAACCAGTGACTCCCCCCAAGATTCTCTCAGTAAACGTACAATAAGAGAGAAAGAGACAATAATACTTTCTTCAACCACAACATACAATTGAATCTGTAACACGAAATCATAAAATGTATGTTATCCTAGATATGCTCCAAAGTGCATAGAGATTTGCAAGATCTAGCAAGCCAATTTCTCATGAAAATTGATAATCAAGATAAAATGATCCATAACAATGGAAACTTTCGATAAACCATCAAATATGAGATTACGGTTAGTTACAGGTTTAATAAAGCGCAAGATATGATCATTTTAACACATATCATTGTATTCGCCTGCAGAGCAACACTGTCGGATGTTAAAAATCAGGAAAATAATTAACTGTAAAGGTGAGACCTAGATGGAATCCAAGCTTTCAATGCAGCAATTTCTGCAACTCTCCCAGTTCTAGATCATGCAAATACACTAGACAAAGTTTTCAAGCTAGAGGCCTTCGTAACTAAGTGTTGCTGACTACATTTCTTTCGTAAATAATAAAAAGAACACATGGGATGGGGCCTGTACAAACATAAAATTTAGCAGTGTCAAATTATTATCAAATCTTGGATGTATGACCCGTATCTGTCCGTACTGCTATGCTGCCACAGTACAGTCATCAGAAGCCAAAAATGTTGTAGGGGGAGACACACAGACTGCATTCAAACTTAATGCACCCTTCTCGGCTACCCCCATATGCGTCCACTTCGTAAATCCATTTAATTATCTGAAATTCCAAATACAATAGCATCATCTGCACATTTCTCAGTACTCTAATGATGTTCTACTGTTCTTTGTAAACAATCTTACTTTAGGACCGAACTTTAATTTTCTGTAAATCATTTTCTATTCCAGTAAGTTGATTTCTGATGAAATAAATAACCTTTCCAGCATGGAATGTTTGATAGCACCAACAGCATTGAATAGTACATAAACAGCCAAATATATATGTGTGCGCATGTGTCCATGTATGCATGTGTGAAGCATTGATAGAATTTAAAGCTGAAGGATTAAATATGCAGTAAGGGCCTGGACATGTGCTGGAATGCATGTAGTGCATGGGATAGACAAAAAAACCAATATTAAGCACTCAATCTCTAGATTTTCAGAGTACTCCAGCAGCACCTATGGCTGCGGAACACTGAACAGTGACAACAACATATCTCTGTAGAGGCCGCTGGTCGTAGACCAGCCATTTTCAATGATATCTATATGATCATTACAATAAACAGAGAAATTAGATGGATAAATGGTTTTTCATTTCTATACAGCTTCACTTCCCCCCCCCCCCCCCCCAAATACATACCACCCAGGGCCCGGCGCGGGGGGGGGGGGGGGGGGGGGGGGGGGGGGGGATTTCCCAGTGAAAATATAAGAGGTACTTCCAGCTGATTTAACGTTTACTTTGGTTCAAAACAAGATCAGTACTTGTTAACATTATGGTATTTGTTAATGGTATTTCAAAATTCATCCAAAACGAGAGACGTTTGTCTACTTTCATATGATAAGAAAAAATTGTTGGATGTTTAGGTCCCACTAATATAGAGAGAGATAATAGAGAGAGAATAGAAAGAGACAATAGAGACAATGTACACAAGAGATTGGCGAAGGAGCAAATAGCTCCACAACATAACTCTAGAATTACAAAAATACTTACAAAAAGTCTTTTCACAAACCCTAGATGTGAAGAGCTTGAAGAAGCTATGGTACAACATGTGTCACAGAGCTTATGAGGTGCTGTTTATATAGCATAAAGCACCCTCCAAAAGCTGAGTGCGAAAAAACACCAAAAAAGCTGAGAAGCCTTGAGCATGATGAGTCCTCCCCCAGCACACATCACAAAGAGAACTCACACATCCCTACTCTTCTCAACCAAGTACTACTCGGGAGGATAGAGACATATATATGGGATGCCAATACTGACATTCAACTATGTCAGTTATAGATAGAATGAAAACTTAAAACACATTTACTCAACTCTTAAGGTTGGCCAAGCCTTTCAAGTTCATATGCCTTTATCTACACCTATCTCATACACACATACACACACACACCAGGGCAGAATCGATACACATACCGCTGGGCTGAACCCTATCATTCGGTTCGGTTCAGTTCATACCAAATGAACCAGAACCATTCGGTTGGTAGAGGTTCGATTTTTTTGCCTCAACTTCCGTGCCCTAAAGTATGCTCTGTCAGACATATTCAGCTCCACTTTCCGCCTGCGAACGGTTCCCGGGAGCACAAGTTTTCATGGCCTTGTCTTACACGCCTTTTCATAGCTTTGCCACTTGGCCTTCACACCTTGAGCCTTCTCACTCTCGAAACAAGAATTCCATAAGAAGAATTCAATGAAGACGAGACCAAGGAACATGACTGCTCCTCATGGAACTCGTCGCTCGATGAGGTGGTGATGTCATGGACACAAAATAAACCATCTTGAGCCTCAAATTCCATATGACCTTCTATATCTCATGATTGGTTTCAAAATTTGGAGAAACTAATGCTTCCATCACGTCAGGAACATGACAAAACCTTAAGATCGACCATCCACCTGCTTGATTCAGACATCCGGACATCCTCTTTTGTATTGTTGACATCATCAATTCATACCCACCCTTGAAAACTTGTAAAGGAGGGCTTGGCCACATACATCCTCAATCTTGTCAATGCTAACCTTGGGAGCTCAAGGAGTCGCGATCTCCAAGTACTTTCCAAGTTCTGATTCGAGTTCTAGTCTTGTTCCTTATTCTTGTCTTGTTTAGTCTAGTATTGTGGATAGCCCATCTTGTCCTCTTGTAATCTCATAGTACGAGATTCTATCCAACTATTACCTAGCTCATCTCCCTCAAGGGAGTTCTTGTAAAACTCACATATCTTGTTTCATACCCGCGATCCCATGTTGCGGGATCTTTTGTATCTTGTCTCATCCAATTATCCATATCTATCAATCCCGTTGTGGGACTTCTTGTGACAGGTCTATATTCTTTTATTATTTCCCATTCGTGGTGCTCTTGTAATCAAAAGCATATTTCCAAAATCTTGTCTAAGGCTAGTCAGAAAGCCCAATCTAGTGCTCCCCTGATATCAAGTGCATGTGTTGGAATGGCACGTAAAAACATAGTTCCCTTGCAAGAAAAAAACATGATTTTATTATACACATTCCTCTTGCACATATCCGATCATCCATAGCATAAAATGGAACACCCATAGTGTACGAAAATAACATCACAGTGGAATAGACCAGTAGACAGAGTTGAGAGAAAAGCGAAGACAAAGATAGATGCAGACTGAGAGATAGAGAACTCAAATTCTCATATTGCCGAGCGTAATGCAGTTACAACGATGGTGCTCTCCACTTGTGCTCTCCTAATGTGGAGCTTCGATGGCAATCTAAACAGACTCTAGATGAAGGGCTTACTAGTGCGCAACGCTATGTAAAGCTCAACCTGGGCCATGCTTATATAGCTTTTACAAGGGGGGTTAGTATAGATAAACACAGTCGGGAGATACACAATAGTCAGCAAAATATACAATCCAACATATCCCCACGACAAGAAGTCCTACCGTCTCGGCCCTAGAGGCCGGGGGATAGGCCCCTGGACCCTGCAAAAGGGGGCATGCCCCCCTCTGCACTACCCCCATTAAAGTTCTATGGGAAAGCCGTGCAATGCCACAGGGCCTTTATTTTCACCTTGAATGGTGACCCAATGACCCGAAAGTTTATGCCCTACCTAACCTAATGGCTAGCTCACATAGATCATCTATAACCATCAACGGTCACACACAGACCTCATCTAACTTAGAATTTAGGGTTCCATAAATGTCCGGGCTCTCACAATGGCTTCTCCTCATGATGGGGGCCTTACAACTTAGAGCACCATGGATCATTTTTGGTCACTTGAGGGTGGAGTATTTAGCTTATCTAACACATAGTTCTTCCATGTAGCACGCAATGATAACATCTCAACCTTAGATGCAAGCATTTGTTTGATAAGCTTGGTACAAACAAAACAGCTTTATCATGAAAACTAAATGCTTTTTGAAATGAAAATCTCCCAAAAGTAATGAAATGCCTTCAACAACCCCAAGAGTATCTTCCTTTATAAAAGGAACTCCTTGAATAGATTTTACTTGGAGCTCACCCTTGAGGGGCTTAAAGAGACTTGCATTAGAAGTATCATGTATATCACAATGCTTTGGTACTTCAATTCTACACACCACTTCTTCAACTTGTTCTGTGATCCTAAAAATATGTTCATCTATGTCTAAAGACGGCTACATTCAGCTGGGTATAGAATGTAGGTAGACAATATAATACTGCTGAAGTTTACTTTTCTTTTACAAAGGCTCAAAATTTTACAGAAGGAAAACATATGAATTCTTTGTAAAACCTCTTCTATTGGTTATAAGATATCTGGGAACATGAAATCTCCCACACTGAGAGAGCATCAGGCATTGGGACTTTTCACTTTCCATCTCAAGTTTCATAACCTATTTCCCTACAACATACATAAAATTTGTGTTGGATTAGGATAAGCATAACCCAGCTCTTTTGATTCACACATGATGCAATGATAAGTTGACATGGAGAGAAACACATTTTGAAATCGGGGAATATATGCTACGCAAAACTTAGCACAAAAGAAAAGCATTCAAATTCCAAATAGATTTGAATGATGGAACAAAGCTCTGGCCATTGTAAAGAGCACCTCTTATAAAACTTGATTTGACTTTGAATGAATGGTAATGTCCAGTAAGCTCTGTTCTGCCACTTGAATAGAGACTTTCAAAGTCAGAGTCCTAAACTTAAAATGAGGACCTCAATGAAGCAAAACGTATTATCTTTCTTCCCAGAGCTGCTTTGCTAGAAAATTTGCTGCATCTATTGTTGTATGTTCCATAGGTAAGGAAGCACTGTAGTGAAACGCCACAGAAAAGCTAAACCCAAACATGTAAAATGTTCAGCTACTCCATCACTGAAGTTGCACCAACAGCTTTCAGCTTCTCAATAAGCTTGATAGCCTCCTCTTTGGTTAGGCCATCTTTCAAGACAACTGGAACTTTCTCGACAAACTCTTTGGCTTCCTTCAAGCCCAGATCGCAGATTGCCCTCACTTCCTTGATGACCTTGATCTTGGAACCTGCATCGAATTTCTCTATCTTCACACTGAATGTTGTCTTCTCAGGCGCCTTCTCCTCTGCCGGGGCACCTCCTTCAGCAGCTCCTTCTTGCCAATCTACTACCATGCCTCCCACAGGCATCTCCCCAATAGGAGGAGGTTCGGGCAAACCTAGAACCTTGCGCAGACCCGCAGACATAGCTGCGAGCTCTTCGTTCGATAGGCTAGCTATCTCATCCCGCAGACGCAAAACTTTTTCAGAGAAGGGACCTCTCTCGTCAGCCTGGTCAGGATCGGTGGGAGCAGAGTGCTGCATTCTTGCCCATACAGAACATCGATGTAGGAGATTCTCTGCAGGTCTGTCATGACAAGACTCCAACCCGGAGGAGCGCGAGCAGAAGCCATTGCGGTGGCGGCGGAGACACCGTAGCCTGCGAACGAATAGAATCCTGCCTCTCGTCATTGCGAGTTCCTCTCTAACGTCGTTAAAATCCCATGTCTGAATTTTGGAGAGATTACCAAGTGTTAGCTCGAGATGGGAGGTAAAACAAATAAAAGTGCATGATTCATAGATTTAATATTCACTTATGTGCAATTCTCAACGTTGGACAAGCACGCCTTGGATAGAATTTCAACCCAAGGAGGGCTAAACACACATGTATGTATGTATGCATGCATATATATGTGTATGTATGTATGCATGCATGTATATATATGTGCATACACGTGTGCCTACATAAATATGTATAGATACACGTATACATACATGTATTCATGCGTCTATATGTATTTATGTATATACACATGCATCTCGATCATTATCTAATGTGTGCATATGTGTGTATGTATGTGTATGTGTGTATCTACGTACATTCATATGTATGTATGTATGTAAATATATATATGCATTGAATGTATGTATGCATGTTGTATGTGCATACATAAGATTGTATAGATATATGTCTACATACATGCATCCATACATGTATTTGTATTTATGTATATATACATGCATTGTACATATATACATACACAAATGCACATATGTGCATACACACACATATACACACATGCACACACATGTAGTATGTATGTGTGTATGCATGTATAAGTATGTATGTATATGTATGTATATGTATGTATATGTGTATGTACATGTATATATGTATGACTTATATGTATACAAATGCATTATATATATATATATATATATATATATATATATATATATATATATATATATATATATATATATATATATATATATATATATATATATATATATATATATATATATATATATATATATATATATATATATATGTGTGTGTGTGTGTGTGTGTGTGTGTGTGTGTATGTATGTATGTATGTATGTGTATACATACAAGTAAACATATACATTAGGTATACATATACATACTTGTATATCTATATGTACAGGTATATGTGTACATATATGTATATATATACAAATATGTATACATATACATATAGGGAACACAAAGGATATAGATGCTACAATCCTGCATCCAAGGAGCTAAAGGTATCAAGGGATGTGAAATTTAATGAGTTTTTTTCATGGTATATGTTATAATATCTCACCACACACAAGAGATGGCATGTCACTCTTCTCCCAACTAGTTATTATATCCATTCCCAACTGAAGGTGCTCTCTCGAGTTAACTAGAGCTTGCATGTGCATCCTTAGACACAATTGGACAAGTTTCCCCATCTACTAGAGTCTACGCATATTAGATGGCCTAGTTTGCTCGAGTTAAGCCTACCACATGTCTCAATGTACTCAAGTTGACTCAAGTTAACTTGAGTGAATATTTCTAGAAGGCTCTTGGGACTTTCTAACAAAACACTCTCCCCAACACACTCGTGGAGACTTAACCCAAGATATCCTCCTCCACGTCCAATGAACTTAACCACTAGTCTAAGTTAATTGATTGGCTAGTAGTCAAGAAGATGATAATGTTAACTTAATTATAACCTTTGTCAAACCACTTTATAACATTTTCCCCCCTTTGAAGAACATTTCCATCATCAAAAATATGTTTTAAGTTATGAACTACATGATAACATTCCCTCGAGTGGATGGTACTGTCTAGGGAGCATGGTTGTCATATCTATTATTCACCTCTTTAAGCAAAAGAGAATTATATCTCATACTTTATCTAAAAAGAGGGGAATCCATTTGTGTTCTAATTTGTGTCCAAATCATACTATGTACCATATTTCTGTTGATATATTTAGGTAGTGATGTGTGTGAACACTCTAGGACTGTCGGGGCACTTTTTTCCCTCTTTAGGAGGTTTTTTTCCCCCGGCTTGTATATACGCCTATTGCCCTAATGGGCTACTTATCTTTGTACATTCTCTAGTAATACATTCAGTATTGTGTGTTTGTGCTCCAAGCTTCTTCTTCTTCCTTGTGTTGTTCGCGTGCTTCCGCAGACGTCTATCTCCAACAATTGGTATCAGAGCAGGTCGTCGCTTCTTCTAGGGCGCCGTCGACACTCCTCCGTTTGCAGTCTCAGATTCGCACGAAATTTGGTGAGCATACTTAGGGTGTTTCCGAGATCAAAACTGCTTCGCTTTGTGTTGCCGAAATCGCGATCTGAGCTCGTTTCAGCCTCCGAACGCACTATCGCAGCGCTTGTGCAGGCTATTTCATCCTTTTGTGCCAAAGGTATATACCAGTTTCTGCTCGTCAGTTTAAGCGTCTCGAAGTCTGCTACAGGTCTAGCAGAACTCGTCTAGGTAGTTCCATTCAACTTTTTGAGATACAGTCAATTTTCTGCATCAAGGTATTTTAGTCACCGGCCATGGCTGAAAGCAGTGATGTATTCCGTATGTTGGCTGTTGAGGATAAGTTGGATGGTACCAACTACCCATTATGGGCTTATATGATGCTACATGTACTGGT
This sequence comes from Ceratopteris richardii, assembly GCA_020310875.1. Lineage (NCBI taxonomy): Eukaryota > Viridiplantae > Streptophyta > Polypodiopsida > Polypodiales > Pteridaceae > Ceratopteris > Ceratopteris richardii. Next base: position 128,032,216 of record CM035439.1, on the reverse strand, counting down.
TGCAAAAGGACTGTGGAACATTGTGCAGGGTGTTGAAAGACGTCCTGTTACACCTGCGACTACAGGTACTACAAATACAGGTGCTGGAGGTGTTTGAGCTGATGAAGATGGTGTCGAAGATAATATTCCACAGATTCCTGTTCGTGCTGCTGTTTCTGTTGCACCTACTGTAGAGTAGATTCGTTGGGATGGCAGAGATGCCCAAGCACATGCATTGATAGCTTTGTCTGTCAAACGTGCCATTATTCCTCACATTCTCTCTTGTAGAACAGCAAAGGATGCTTGCGATACACTTACCACTTTGTACCAGGCTAGGAATGAGGCTCGTGTTGCTTACCTCCGAAAACAGTTGGAGAGTGAGCACATGAATGAAGGTGATTCTATGGACAGTTTTCTCACAAAGATCAAAGACCTGAAGGAACAATTGATTTCTGCTTATGAGGTTATATCAGATAGCTCACTTGTGCAGACCGTTCTGAATGGTCTTCCTGATTCATATCAGAGATTTGCCTCTACTCTTCGGTTGATGATGAAAGGCAATCCGAATGCCTTGTCATTTGAGGAATTAGTCTCTGTTCTGTTGCAAGAAGATCAGTCCAGGCAGAACAGGTCCATTATGCGTGTTGCAGATCAAGCTTTCCTGGCTAGTCAGAAGGGCAAAGGAAAATGGAGCTCTTCTACTAGTAAGCAGAAATCTGCAAATGCTGCACAATCGAAGAACCAGGATAAAGATGAGAAGAAATCAGAAAAGCAGAAATTGTTCTGCAAGTACTGTAAAGGAAATGATCATATTATAAAGAACTGTCCAAAACTGGCTGCTAAAGAGGCAAAGAAGAAAGAGGCTGGAATGGTTGTTGCAGAGGCCTCTACACCAAAAACAAAGTCTGCAAATCTTGTGCAGGAAGAAGAATGGGCGTTTACTACTGTCTGCAGTTTTGACCCATCTTCTCATGATCAGTGCATGTCTGCAGTAGACTCAGATGTTTGGTACTTTGATAGTGGGGCGACCAAACATATTACCTCGCAGCGCAGTTTCTTCTCTTCACTCTAGCCTGCCCCTACAGGGAATACTGTCACATGCGCCAATGACTCCTCTTATCCTATTATGGGAGTTGGTAAGATCATTCTGACTACTGCTTATGGTAGTTCTTTCACTTTCTCAGATGCTTTATTTGTGCCAGGGATTAAAAAGAACATGTTATCAGTTTCTGCATTAGCCAAGATTGGCTTGGTTGTGAAATTTGTTGATGACAGGTGTACAGTCCATGATCTCTCAAATGGCGATGTGAATATTGCTTCTGGCATTTTATGTCGTGGGCTGTATAAGCTCATAGACTATGAAAGATCTGTGAATGATTCGGCATGTGCAGTTCATGATTCTCAGGCTATGTCAGATGCAAAGCTTTGGCATGCACGCTTTGGTCATCTGAATTTTGCTAGTTTGTTACGCCTGCAGAAATCTGAAATGGTGTCCTCTTTGCCCAAACTTGAGGCACCTGGAAAACATGTTTGTGAAGGCTGTATTTTGGGCAAAATGCAGCGTTCTTCCTTTCCAAAAGATGGTTCAGTTCGGGCTATGCAGAAATTGCAGCTTGTACATAGTGAATTCTGTGGTCCTATGCAGACACCCTCTTTTGGAAATTACCTTTACTTCGTGACTTTCATTGATGATTTTTCCAGGCATGTATGGGTATATCCACTCAAAGCAAAGTCCGAAGTGTTCATGTGCTTCAAACAGTTTTTGGTTTTGGCTGAAAATCTGTCAGCATGTAAAATGGGCACCCTCCGTTCTGATCGAGGGGGGGAATATATGTCTTCAGATTTTAATGCATTTCTGGCTGAACATGGGATAAAACACCAGTGTACAGTGCCGTATACACCTCAACAGAATGGAGTTGCTGAAAGAAAGAATAGGTCACTCATGGAGATGGCGAGGTGCATGGTCAAAAGTCAGGCTTTACCACATAGTTTCTGGCTTGAGGCTGTCATGTGTGCAGCATATGTACTGAACAGGTGTCCCACTAAAGCGTTGCAGTCTATCACTCCATATGAGGCTTGGCATGAGCGCAAGCCATCTGTTGCTCATCTGCGTGTTTTTGGTTGTTTGGCATATGCATTAGTGCCTGAACAACATCGCAGAAAATTGGATGATAAGGCAGTAAAATGTATTTTTGTTGGGTACAGTTCTAAAAGTAAAGGCTATCGTCTGTATCATCCACAGACTAAACGCATTCTGGTTAGCCGTGATTTTGTCTTTGTGGAAGATGCTATTCAGCCATTGCTTTCATGTACTAAGGAGACATCTGTTAGCTCCAAAGACATGTATGATACTTTGATGCCTCTTTTTACAGGTGGATAGTCTAGTGCTGGTCCTAATGAGGCAACTTCTCAGCCTTTGCAGGTTTCATATGATGATGCAGATCATTCCATTTCTGATGCAGATTTACATGATGCACTTGTTGATGAGAGAGCTGATATTGAGCAAGCAAAAACTATGCCAAAATGGCTGGTGTAGACTTTGCGTGACAGCAAATTAGATGCACCTTTGTCATATCATACTCGTTCAGGCTCTCATAGTGCCTCCTTTGCATCAGATTGCTATGCTATGGCTGCATCTAGTCTCTGTGATGAGAATGAGCCTGTTTCTTTTGATGAAGCACAAAATTCAGAAAATTGGATGGCTGCTATGCAATCTGAATATGATGCTATAATGAAGAATGGTACATGGTCTTTATGTGACTTGCCTCCTGGCAAGAAGGCCATTGGCACTAAGTGGGTATACAAGCTGAAGCGTAAACCTGATGGTACAGTTGACAGGTATAAGGCTAGGCTTGTTGCAAAGGGTTATGCACAAGAAAGAGGCATTGATTTTGATGAGACCTTTGCACCTACATGCCGTATGACTACTGTTCGGAGCATTTGTGCACTTGCAGCCCATCATGGTTGGAATGTACATCAGTTGGACATTAAAACAGCATTTCTGAATGGTGACTTGCATGAAGAAGTGTATGTTTTTCAGCCCCGTGGCTTTGTGCAGAAAGGGCATGAAAACCAGGTGTGCAGGTTAAAGAAGGCATTATATGGTTTAAAGCAAGCACCACGTGCTTGGTATGAGAAGATACATGCCTATCTGATTGGACATGGTTTTGAGAACAGTCCAACTGAAAGCACCTTATATGTTAAGCGTGCTAATGATGTGCTTCTGATCATTGTTGTCTATGTTGACGACATGCTGCTCACTGGTCCTATTGAGACACATAGTGCTGATTTTAAGGCTGATTTGCATGCCTCATTTGAGATGTCTGATTTGGGGCATTTGCATCACTATTTGGGCATTCAGTTTATGCACGTTGATGGTGGAGTGGCTTTGTGTCAAACGAAATATATTGACACATTATTGCAGCATTTTGGCCTTGAAGACTGTAAGCCTATTGCCACTCCTATGGAGACAGGTTTACGATTGAGTCTTCATGATGCTGGAGATGCATTTGATGCTGTTCTCTATCAGCAGGGTGTTGGATGCTTGATTTACTTATGCATTACTCGGCCAGATATTCAGTTTGCTGTCTCACAGATGAGCAGGTTTATGCATCGCCCAGGAGTCACGCATTGGAAAGCGGTTAAGCGCATCTTTCGCTACTTGAGTGGTACTCGGCTACTTGGGTTGTTTTATCCCAAGGGGGGATCACTACCGCCAGATTTGCATGCTTTTTCTGACTCAGATTGGGCTGGTTGCTATGACACTCGTGTGTCCACCAGTGGTTTTTGCCTCATGCTTGGTAGCTCATGTATATCTTGGTTGAGCAAGAAGCAACCTACTGTGGCCACTTCCAGTTGTGAGGCTGAGTATAGGGCAGCTTTCACAGCGACTGTTGAGTGTGTGTGGCTCAGACGCCTTATGGCTGATTTGGGTGTTGGCCAATCTTGTGCCACCACCATCTTCACTGACAGTCAGAGCGCATTGGCAGTTGTGAGGAACCCTGTGTTCCATGCTCGCACTAAGCACATTGAGGTGCATTATCACTATGTCAGGGAGAGGTTCTCTGCTGGGGAGATCAGCTTGGCATATGTGCCCACGCAGGAGAACATTGCAGACCTTTTCACGAAGGCTCTGCCTAGGGAGAAGTTTGAAGCTTTCCGCAAAGCTTTGGGCTTACTTCCTTTTGTGGAGTGATTTCCACATAGCTTGGCACTTCCTTATACATGAGTGCCAGCTCCTTGTTCACCGCATCACTCCCAGGGGGGATTTGTTGATATATTTAGGTAGTGATGTGTGTGAACACTCTAGGACCGCCGGGGCACTTTTTTCCCTCTTTAGGAGGTTTTTTTCCCCCGGCTTGTATATACGCCTATTGCCCTAATGGGCTACTTATCTTTGTACATTCTCTAGTAATACATTCACTATTGTGTGTTTGTGCTCCAAGCTTCTTCTTCTTCCTTGTGTTGTTCGTGTGCTTCCGCAGACGTCTATCTCCAACACTTTCTTTGCACTTTATTAGTTAGATTTAGTACAAAGTATGGAAATAAAGATGAGGGTGTATTGGAAAAAAGCCCTACACCACTAAATCTTGGTCTGTCTAAGGATGAGTGAAAAGGGTGGATATGTCAAACATGTTCCTAGTTTTATTATCTTTACTTGGTCCGTCTAGATGCTTTGCTATCCATGGGATAGATAATTGGGATGAGTGTTTGATGAAATTGAGTAGACTTTGCTCAAAATGATACTTTTCCATGTCTCTTTGGTTCAATTAGGCTCCTATGTGTAAAATTAATACACCTCTAAAACATTTTTTGGAACACTTGGAGAAAAAAATACCTAAAATTTTAGAAAGTTTCAAGAAACCTTTTTGGTCTTTCCATAGCCTGGTGGATGCTTCCAACAACTTGGTGGAAACTTCTATGTATTTCAAGAATTTGAGGATTCCCTTCAAATTCACTTGAATTTTTTTTTGGATGAATGAAGTTTTACTAGGGCTTATCAAAATATCTAACTTGGATGTTTTGACTAGGTTCCACTTATGACCAACACATTCTAATCTTTTCTCAATTGCAGGACTTTTGTGTCCAATCCAAGGTTTTAGGTCCTTAGTAAAAAGTAGGAGAGAAGGATTTTGCTCAGTTTTGATCAATCTAACTTCAAGTAGACCAAATCAAATATTGAATGAATTTCTCTAGAACCTCATAATTATCCAAGCTGAGGTCCCTTTTCTCAAATACTCCAACCTGATATGGAGATCAATAAACTTGATCTTGGGCATACATCATCTTTTAATTATGATGTCCCACACCATTGTACCCACTTTGATGTCAATAAAAAACTTGAAGTTCCTGACCACCAAACTCACATTGACACCGTCATGTAGTGACTTTTGCTTTTTAACTCAAGTTTTCTTTTGGTTCAAAACCTTGAACCAGAAACTGAACAATGTGTCGATTTCTATTAACTTCAGCCTTTGTGCGATGTAACAACTTTATCCAAGGTTGAACCTTTTCTTTTCATGCCTTAGAACAGAGAACACAAGTCTTCAGAGTCATTACTTGCTTTCTTAACATTTAAACCCAAGGCACTCTAACTAGATAAGCTAGACTTAACTTAGACTCTTAACATTTTTATTGGGTATTCCTTGCTTTTACCTCTTTGTATCTCATTGTAAAGAGACCTTCTTAGGATTCAGTCCTACTTGGGATTTTTTACTTAAGATGTAATACTTTTACTTCTCATGAATCATTCATGAGTTTATTGTTATCTGCTTTGATTTAACTACACTAGCAAAGTTTATAGTAGTTTACTTAAATTGCAAGAGCTTGGATAATCTTGTTCAATGATTGGTCAATTCTTATAAATTAGGTGACAGTTGTTGAAGATAAATGTACAAGCTCATTTTCACATGAGCTATGCTTGAATAAATTTACCAGATATAAAGATAAAGGAAAAGAAGAGGAAAGTAAACTATTTGCCCAAATCTGGGAAGTTATTGACAATGGATCTTTGTGAGCATCAATCGAAAAAGCTCCTTGTATGCTACTTCTCCACTTGGGCAAGAAGGGCGTGCAACTTCCCAATGGATCTTTGTGGGCTTGGGTGACAAAGTTCCTTACATGATACTCCTCCAATTGGGTGACCAAGGGTGTATGACCAAGGGCATCTTCTCACTTAAAGTATTGCATGATGGGCAAAGGGCAACCAATCTCCATCCATATGAAGCCATTGCAAAGGTGCTATCTCTCCGTATTGGTGCTTAGAAGGCAATTGGTACCGATTGTAAATCAACTTAGACCAAATTGGGGACCCATCAACAAGAGAATCCTTGCCCAAGGGGTTGCAGAAGCCACCTAGGGTGACCCCCCATCCAAGGGATTAGAGTCTCTTGGATTGCCATCATGGTTTCTTCTCGATTTGATGGCACTAACTTTTTGAGATGGAAAGATCAAATGTGGCGTACATTGGTTCGTGCAGGGTTACACATGTATGTGCATAGAGTACATGCTCGACCACGTATGGATGGATATGGATGCATTGGCTAGCTCCACTATCCGATTACAGCTTGTGGATTCTATATATGAGTATGTGATGTATGAGGAGACCAGTAGTGCATTATGGCAGAGATTACATGATATGTATGTGAGTCCATGGACTCATGTGAGACATAGATCACATCGACAACTTCGATGTTGGCATTGTGGTCATGAGGGCCATACTCGACAATGTTAGCTCTCGAGATGCACAACTACATACATCCTTGGTTGAGAGGATGACTGATTTAGATATTGATGAGTCATCGATCATGCAGTCATTCTTGGATTCGCTCATGCCAGATATTGACACAGATATGTCAGGACATGTTGGTCTTGACGATGGTGCTTTGGATGCCTTAGATACAGACATGGCTGACATACTTAGTTTAGCCAAGATACACAGGTTTTGTCAACATTTGGGAGTCTAATGTACGAGTTCTTATGCTCGAGACTAGATGTTGCACTTGCGATTGGAGCATTTGCACTTGGAGTTGTCAGTCATTCGATGATTGACATAGGCATAGAGCAAGCGGGAGCTTTGTAGGAGCTTCATTAGTTCTTGCATTATTCATATGTGAGCCCGACTCTTATCGATATGATTCTAGAGCAGTTTGAGGTGCATGGATACACCTTCTTCGAGGCAGTTGGTGTAGGCTGATCTGTATGGGTTGAGATCCAAACTCTTCCTGTACATTAGTGTATAGTTCTAAATCATTCTTTGTATATTTTTCCACTTATGTTCACATTGACCCTTGAGTGGGAGATCGTTGGGGATGTAAGGGTCATGTGACCTTACCCCCATATTCATATATATACATTTTATATAGAGCATTGACTCAAGAGAGATCATTATTTGGGTTTCGAGGCTCCCATGCATCTGTGCGCATCTTTCCTCTCCTCTCTCTCGTTTCATCTCCTCCTTGCTCCTCTTGTTCTGCACATCAAAGCCCTTCAAGTTTCTCTCTACCCTTTTCCCTTTGAGAACCATGAGTTTGGGATGTCCCAGCTCCTTGGTGCCCAAAAGAGACATTTGATCATGGTTGGGAAAAAAAATCACCCTACCATGTGTAAGCATGGCTGCCATGCTCTGATACCACAAAGACTCATTCATACACACTATCCAAGTAAACCAGTTTTCTTGGGGTAGGGTCTTTGAATTTATAAATTGTGATTGTTCCTATTTCAGTAGGCTATTTGGGTTTGTATCTCTAGAATGCATCATCTATTTCTTTGTTCATGGATAATTCGATGCTCTTATTCTCTTGGGGAACCCATTTTGGGGTGAGCACTCTAGTTAAAATAGATTTGTCTATAGGAGTTCTAGGCTCTTCCCCTAGGTGTCCTTGTTCTATGTCCCTTAACTCAGTACTATCTTCACTTCCACTTGTTATACTTTATGGAATAATGGAATGTTAAATGGATTTTAATGTCTTGAGGTTTTTAATGTGATTGTCTTTTGATTTAGAAGGTGAAGAATCATGAAGGCATGAATGCACATGGATTTACTCAGATATCTTTCAAATATCTTCAAAAATATCTGAGTAAATCCATGTGCATACACACCCTCATGATTGTTCACCTACTAAATCAAAACACAATCACATTAAAAACCTTCATGGATTTACTTAGATATTTTTGAAGATATTTAAAAGATAGTATTTTATATATTTTTGTAAAAATAGTAAATCTCTTAGAACGCGATGTTTTGTAAATAAAGCAATTTTTTTGTAAATGCACACTTTTCGAAGCACCACCCTCATGTATCTTCTATTCAAAATATAATGAAAAATACCTATAAATACATGTACTATGATAGACTCATCCATTAGAGTATGTGGGACGAGTGTCTCTCTCTATTCTATGTGTGTTCTTGTGAGACTTTGTTGTTGTGTTATCTCTATGTATGTGCATCTACAAGATCTGGTTACACCACTAGTACTCTCTTGGATGAGCTCTAGTCCAGTTGTCCTTGTCGAACCGAGCTTCTTCTTACTAGAGATAAGAAGCTTCCATAGATGATACCACCACAAGCCCTACAAAAATTACACAATTTTAGAAATTGGAAGAATTTCAATAAAATTTGCAAAAAACTTACTTATGCCATTCAGAAGGACCGTTGCAATGGTTTGGGACTGTTGCAATGGGGTTGAACAATCATGATGGCATGCAGACAGTCGTGATGGGCTCAGGCAATCACGATGGCATGCAGACAGTCGTGATGGGCTCAGGCAATCACGATGGCATACAGACAGTTGTAATGGCATCAAAGGATCGCGATGGGGTCAGATTGTCACGATGGCATGCAAATAGTCACGATGGCATTAAAGGATCACGATGGGGTCAGACTATCGCGATGGCATGTAGACAGTCATCATGGAATCAAAGGATCACGATGGGGTCGGAATTTTGTGATGGCAACAAAGGATCATGATGGGGTTATACTATCAAGATGGCATGCAAACAGTTGTGATAGCATCAAAGGATCGCAATGGGGTCAGACTATAGTGATGGCATGTAGATAGTCGCGATGGCATCAAAGGATCAGGATGGCATTTGGCCATCATGGTGTAGACCATCGTGGTGATGTGAGCCTATCATGATGGTCTGAGACCGTCGGGATGGTGTGGGATCGTCGCAATGGTCAAGGCATATCATGATGGCATGAGCCTATCCTGATGGTTTGAGACCGTCATGATGGTGTGGGACCATCACGATGGTCAAGGCTTGTCGTGATGGCATGCAGACAGTCTAAGTGGCATCAAAGGATCATGATGGGGTCAGACTATCATGATGGCATGTAGATAGTCGTGATGGCACCAAAGTATTGTGATGGGATCAGACTGTCGTGATGGCATGTAAGCAGACAAGATAGTGTCAAAGGATCTTGATGGCATGAGGCCATCATGGTGCAAATCATCCCGATGATGTGAGCGTATCATGATGGTCTGAGACCATCGTGATGGTATGTGACCGTTGCAATGGTCAAGGGCTATCCGGATGGCATAAGCCTATCACGATGGTCTGATATCGTCTCGATGGTGTGGGACCACCGTGATGGTCAAGGCCTACCGCGATGGCATGAACCTATTGCGATAACTTGAAAATTTATGAATTCTATAATTCTACCTATGGATGTTTGGATGTGCTAGTGTGCTCTCTATTCTGGTATAGATGTATCTTGAAAAATCCGAACTTGGTGGACCATTGCGATGGTTTGAGCTCTTCGAAAGAAATGGAGATGAAACATAGAAAATTCACCTGTTTGCTGCCCTGTGCCACAGTGCTGGAGGTTTTTGCTGCAAGAAAAACTCTCAAGATCACATACTTGGCTCTCTCTCTCACTCTCTCTCTCTCTCTCGCTCTATCACAAATGAGGAAAATGAAGAGAGGTAGGTAGATATGGTGAAATGGTGGATTTTTTTGGGAGTTGAGGAGGAAGTGAAGGGATGGAAGATGAATGTAGGGAAGGTGAAATGGAGGGAAAAAATGAAAAAACAACAACAAATTACTATCTATTACCTTCCAATGCCAATCTCCTAACACTCTTACCATCACACGTTTGTCCTTGAGCTCATCCCCAATAACGATGCCAAATTTGGTGTTGTTCTAGACAAGGGTAAGCACATGTCGAGAAGTCTCCACTTCCTTAAGTATCAATCTGTGGAAGAGGTAGGATGATATGGAGATCATGAATGAGTGATGTGCACAAAGATGAAGGTGAGAAGCACACTAGTGCACACACATACATACAAAGACAATAGGAGCGACAATCGAAGGAGAAACACTATCTTGCATTACTCAATCTCTCTTACAAGTTTGCTCTTCAAGCTAACTAGGTAACTCCAAAAATGAGCTCTCTAGCTCTTTTTATAGTTTTTCACTAGCTTTCACCTTGTCCAAACCTAGTGTTCGGCCTAGTTAAAAAATAGGTTCCAAGGCTTATTTGAGGGCTCAAACGGAGTCTAAAATTTATAAAAATTGGTAATCAAGTTCTACTTAAGCTCCTCAAGCTTGAGGACTCCTTGACTTGCAAAAAATGGAGCATTGCATGACAAAATTGTATGTTTCTATGTTACAAGGATTAGTGATTAGAATCACAATTAGTGTTTTGATAAAAGATTGATGAATAAAACCTTGGAAAATTATTGAAGTGGTCCCCCTTTGATCTCCATGCACCTCTTCTTACATGCTTCCTCTACGGTGATGCTTGTGACTGCTACCAACAAACTCATATAATAATAAATACCAAGGTGGATACAAATGGAGGAGAGACTACAACAATTATACAGATGATCAAGCTCAAGAGGATTCATTTCTTCTCATGAAAATGTGAGGAGATGGATATGCATGCTCCAAACATGAGCTAGTTTTGCACAAAACTTGCTCTACACTTGCCAAGTTAACTCTAGGATGTTCAATAGACTCCTTGAGCTTTACATTAATGCATTTAGAACTACCAAGTGCTTTGGAACATCATTCCCAAAAGTTTGCATCAAAACAGATAACTTACATATGTAAGGGTGTGAAGAAAGTTTCTATTTTGGGAATAGAAGTGCTTAGTCTTTTACTCAGAGCTCAACACCCGGTATGAATTGACCAGAGAGCTTTTGCACATATCTAGTTGGAATGTGTAGCTAACTAAATCAAGTTATTTCATCAATTTATCTATAGCATACATTGAAAAATAAATCTAACAAGTCAGGGGGGTCATCTCGACTTTTCAAGATCTAGAAGGTGTGCAAACACAGTCACCTTCCATGATTCATATCTCGAGTCTTTCTTAACCAAACTTGATGAAAATTGATATGCAAGTAGTATGCACTTCAATTTAAACAAGACAAGTCAAAGTATTGCAAATGAGTGAGTATCTACAGAGAAATTAATTCCACAAGATCACTATAATGATGAAGATGCAACAGAGAACAGTAGACAAAGATATATTTGAAGAAATGTATCAAAATGTATGTGCTAATGAACATTTGATACAAAAGAAGTGTAGAGGACTACTCATACATGAGGTGAGCTCAATGTGTGCTCACTGATGTAGCTCAAGGTCTCTCATATTTGCTCTCTCTACCCTACGACTAAAAGCATGTCTATTTATACTCACCATTTGAGTTTGAATTTGAATTTTTCCTCACCTAAAAGTGATCCTACAGTTTAGGGATGATTTGAATTTATTCTTCCTACCACATTAGCCATGGGCTCAGCTTCCTAACTTCACAAGATTCCTTAATCTCTTGGCTTTACATTTATCAAAGGTGAATACAACCACATTGATAAGCAGATGTTCATATGTGATCCTTCATGTGAGGTACATGAACTAATGTGTAGTCCTAAAAGTGATCCTACAATTTAGGGATGATTTGAATTGATTCTTCCTACCACATTAGCCATGGGTTAAGCTTCCTAACTTCACAAGATTCCTTAATCTCTTGGCTTTACATTTATCCAAGGTGAATACAACCAAATTGATAAGTAGATGTTCATATGTGATCCTTCATGTGAGGTACATGAACTAATGTGTAGTTCTGAATAATTAGCCAAGCACTTAGGCTTGCTAATTGTACCAATAGCTCTCCCTCAAGCCTAAGATGCTTAATTCTTCAGCCCTTTATGATTTCTTGCAATCCAATCATTGATTTGAATCTATTTACTTTGCTTCCATCCAATGCTTTTTTCATCATATATGCACGTTGTTGATTTGTGGATACATATGAGAGTTGTATCTCCTGTTGGAGTTAGGTGTCTGCGGAAGCACGCGAACAGCACAAGGAAGAAGAAGAAGCTTGGAGCACAACACACAAGAATGAATGTATTACTAGAGAATGTACAAAGATAAGTATCCCATTAGGGCAATAGGCGTATATACAAGCCGGGGGAAAAAAACCTCCTAAAGAGGGAAAAAAGTGCCCCGGCGGTCCTAGAGTGTTCACACACATCACTACCTAAATATATCAACAAATCCCCCCTAGGAGTGATGCGGTGAACAAGGAGCTGGCACTCATGTATAAGGAAGTGCCAAGCTATGTGGAAATCACTCCACAAAAGGAAGTAAGCCCAAAGCTTTGCGGAAAGCTTCAAACTTCTCCCTAGGCAGAGCCTTCGTAAAAACGACTGCAATGTTCTCCTGCGTGGGCACATATGCCAAGCTGATCTCCCCAGCAGAGAACCTCTCCCTGACATAGTGATAATGCACCTCAATGTGCTTAGTGCGAGCATGGAACACAGGGTTCATCGCAACTGCTAATGCGCTCTGACTGTCAGTGAAGATGGTGGTGGCAGAAGACTGACCAACACCCAAATCAGCCATAAGGCATCTGAGCCACACACACTCAACAGTCGCTGTGAAAGCTTCCCTATACTCAGCCTCACAACTGGAAGTGGCCACAGTAGGCTGCTTCTTGCTCAACCAAGATATACATGAGCTACCAAGCATGAAGCAAAAACCACTGGTGGACACACGAGTGTCATAGCAACCAGCCCAATCTGACTCAGAAAAAGCATGCAAATCTGGCGGTAGTGATCCCCCCTTGGGATAAAACAACCCAAGTAGCCGAGTACCACTCAAGTAGCGAAAGATGCGCTTAACCGCCTTCCAATGCGTGACTCCTGGGCAATGCATAAACCTGCTCATCTGTGAGACAGCAAACTGAATATCTGGCCGAGTAATGCATAAGTAAATCAAGCATCCAACAGGCTGCTGATAGAGAACAACATCAAATGCATCTCCAGCATCATGAAGACTCAATCGTAAACCTGTCTCCATAGGAGTGGCAATAGGCTCACAGTCTTCAAGGCCAAAACGCTGCAATAATGTGTCAATATATTTCGTTTGACACAAAGCCATTCCACCATCAACTTGCATAAACTAAATGCCCAAATAGTGATGCAAATGCCCCAAATTAGACATCTCAAATGAGGCATGCAAATCAGCCTTGAAATCAGCAATATGCTTCTCAATAGGACCAGTGAGCAGCATGTCATCAACATAGACAACAATGATCAGAAGCACATCTTTAACACGCTTAACATATAAGGTGCTTTCAGTTGGACTGTTCACAAAACCATGTGCAACCAGATAGGCATGTATCTTCTCATACCAAGCACGTGGTGCTTGCTTTAAACCATATAATGCCTTCTTTAACCTACACACCTGGTTTTCATGCCCTTTCTACACAAAGCCACGGGGTTGAAAAACATACACTTCTTCATGCAAGTCACCATTCAGAAATGTTGTTTTAATATCCAACTGATGTACATTCCAACCATGATGGGCTGCAAGTTCACAAATGCTCCGAACAGTAGTCATACATCATGTAGGTGCAAAGGTCTCATCAAAATCAATGCCTCTTTCTTGCGCATAACCCTTTGCAACAAGCCTAGCCTTATACCTGTCAACTATACCATCAGGTTTACGCTTTCGCTTGTATACCCACTTAGTGCCAATGGCCTTCTTGCCAGGAGGCAAGTCACATAAAGACCATGTACCATTCTTCATTATAGCATCATATTCAGATTGCATGGCAGCCATCCAATTTTCTGAATTCTGTGATTCATCAAAAGAAACAGGCTCATTCTCATCACAGAGACTAGACGCAGCCATAGCATAGCAATCTGATGCAAAGGAGGCACTATGAGAGCCTGAACGAGTACGATATGACAAAGGTGCATCTAATTTGCTGTCACGCAAAGTCTGCACCAGCCATTTTGGCATAGTTTTTGCCTGCTCAATATCAGCTCTCTCATCAACAAGTGCATCATGTAAATCTGCATCAGAAATAGAATGATCTGCATCATCATATGAAACCTGCAAAGGCTGAGAAGTTCTCATTAGGACCAGCACTAGACTGTCCACCTGTAAAAAGAGGCATCAACGTATCATACATGTCTTTGGAGCTAACATATGTCTCCTTAGTACATGAAAGCAATGGCTGAATAGCATCTTCCACAAAGACAACATCACGGCTAACCAGAATGCATTTAGTTTGTGGATGATACAGACGATAGCCTTTACTTTCAGAACTGTACCCAACAAAAATACATTTTACTGCCTTATCATCCAATTCTCTGCGATGTTGTTCAGGCACTAATGCATATGCCAAACAACCAAAAACACGCAGATGAGCAACAGATGGCTTGCGGTCATGCCAAGCCTCATATGGAGTGATAGACTGCACCGCTTTAGTGGGACACCTGTTCAGTACATATGTTGCACACATGACAGCCTCAAGCCAAAAACTATGTGGTAAAGCTTGACTTTTGACCATGCACCTCGCCATCTCCATGAGTGACCTGTTCTTTCGTTCAGCAAATCCATTCTGTTGAGGTGTATACGGCACTGTACACTGGTGTTTTATCCCACATTCAGCCAGAAATGCATTAAAATCAGAAGACATATATTCCCCCCCTCGATCAGAACGGAGGGTGCCCATTTTACATGCTGACAGATTCTAAGCCAAAACCAAAAACTGTTTAAAGCACATGAACACTTCGGACTTTGCCTTCAATGGATATACCCATGCATGCCTGGAAAAATCATCAATGAAAGTCACGAAGTAAAGGTAATTTCCAAAAGAGGGTGTCTGCATAGGACCAGAGACATCACTATGTACAAGCTGCAATTTCTGCGTAGCCCGAACTGAACCATCTTTTGGAAAGGAGGAACGCTGCATTTTGCCCAAAATACAGCCTTCACATACATGTTTTCTGGGTGCCTCAAGCTTGGGCAAAGAAGACACCATATCAGATTTTTGCAGGCATAGCAAACTAGCAAAATTCAGATGACCAAAACGTGCATGCCAAAGCTTTGCATCTGACATAGCCTGAGAATCATGAACTGCACATGTCGAATCATTCACACATCTTTCATAGTCTATGAGCTTACACAACCCACGACATAAAATGCCAGAAGCAATAATCACATCGCCATTTGACAGATCATGAACTGTACACCTGTCATCAACAAATTTCACAACCAAACCAATCTTGGCTAATGCAGAAACTGACAACAGGTTCTTTCTGATCCCTCGCACAAATAAAGCATCTGACAAGGTGAAAGAACTACCATCAGCAATAGTCAGAATGATCTTACCAACTCCCAAAACAGGATAAGAGGAGTTGTTGGCGCATGTGACAGTATTCCCTGTAGGGGCAGGCTCGAGTGAAGAGAAGAAACTGCGCTGCGAGGTAATATGTTTGGTCGCCCCATTGTCAAAGTACTGGCAAACATCTGAGTCCACTGCAGACATGCACTGCTCATGAGAAGATGGGTCAAAACTGCAAACAGTAGTAAACGCCCATTCTTCTTCTTGCACAAGATTAGCAGACTCTGTTTTTGGTGTAGAGGCTTCTGCAACAACCATTCAAGCCTCTTTCTTCTTTGCCTCTTTTGCAGCTAGTTTTGGACAGTTCTTTATGATATGATCATTTCCTTTACAGTACTTGCAGAACAATTTTTGCTTTTCTGATTTCTTCTCATCTTTATCCTGGTTCTTCGATTGTGCAGCATTTGCAGATTTCTGCTTACTAGTAGAAGAGCTCCATTTTCCTTTGCCCTTCTGACTAGCCAAGAAAGCTTGATCTGCAACTCGCATAATGGACCTGTTTTGCCTTGACTGATCTTCCTGCAACAGAACAGAGACTAACTCCTCAAATGATAAGGCATTTGGATTGCCTTTCATCATCAACCGAAGAGTAGAAGCAAACCTCTGATATGAATCAGGAAGACCATTCAGAACGGTCTGCACAAGTGAGCTATGTGGTATAACCTCATCAGCAGAAATCAACTGTTCCTTCAAGTCTTTGATCTTTGTTAGGAAACTGTCCATAGAATCACCTTCATTCATGTGCTCACTCTCCAACTGTTTTCGGAGGTAAGCAACACGAGCCTCATTCCTAGCTTGGTACAATGTGGTAAGTGTATCCCAAGCATCCTTAACTTTTCTGCAAGAGCGAATATGAGGAATAATGGCACATTTGACAGACAAAGCTATCAATGCATGTGCCTGGGCATCTCTGCCATCCCAACGAATCTGCTCTGCAATAGGTGCAACAAAAACAGCAACACGAACAAGAATCTGCACAATATCATCTTCGACACCATCTTCATCAGCTCCAGCACCTGTAGTTACAGGTGTAACAAGACGTCTTTCAACACCCTCCACAATGTTCCACAGTCCTTTTGCAACCAATACATGTCGCATCATATAAGCCCATAATGGGTAGTTGGTACCATCCAACTTATCCTCAACAACCAACATACGGAATACATCACTGCTTTCAGCCATGGCCGGGGACTAAAATACCTTGATGCAGAAAATCGACTGTATCTCAAAAAGTTGAACGGAACTGCCCAGACGAGTTCTGCTAGACCTGTAGCAGACTTCGAGACGCTTAAACTGGCAAACAGAAACTGGTATATACCTTTGGCACAAAAAGAAGAAATAGCCTGCACAAGCACTGCGATAGTGCGTTCGGAGGCCAAAACGAGCTCAGATCGCGATTTCGGCACCACAAAGCGAAGCTAGTTTTGATCTCAGAAACACCCTGAGTATGCTCACCAAAATTCATGCGATTTTGAGACTACAAACGGAGGAGTGTCGACGGCGCCCTAGATGAAGCGACGACCTGCTCTGATACCAATTGTTGGAGTTAGACGTCTGCGGAAGCACGCGAACAACACAAGGAAGAAGAAGAAGCTTGGAGCACAACACACAAGAATGAATGTATTACTAGAGAATGTACAAAGATAAGTAGCCCATTAGGGCAATAGGCGTATATACAAGCCGAGGGAAAAAAACCTCCTAAAGAGGGAAAAAAGTGCCCCG
Source organism: Ceratopteris richardii (assembly GCA_020310875.1). Taxonomy (NCBI): domain Eukaryota; kingdom Viridiplantae; phylum Streptophyta; class Polypodiopsida; order Polypodiales; family Pteridaceae; genus Ceratopteris; species Ceratopteris richardii. The sequence continues at coordinate 128,014,871 of CM035439.1, read as the reverse complement.
GCGATCCTAGAGTGTTCACACACATCACTACCTAAATATATCAACATCTCCTTACCCATGATCTTTTCTCTGACATAATGGTAGTGAACTTCAATATGTTTGGGGCTAGCATGATGGATAGGATTAGCAGCAAGATGTAATGAACTAATGTTGTCTCCAAATATATGTGGAGTTGAAGTATTCAACCCTAAATCTGAATATAGGGTCCTAATCCACATGGCTTCTTGAGTAGCATTTGCAAGTCCTCTGTATTCAGCTTCAGTTGATGAAAGAGTTACTTCTGTGCACCTACAAAAGTAAGATAGCTTGATGTGCTTCTCCTGTCATCTTTAGAGTCTGCCCAATCTGCATCAGAAAATAATTTGACAGCTATATAAGATGTATAGGGGTAGTATAACCCTTCATTGATTGTGCCTTTCAAATACTTTAGGATTCTCTTGGTTGCTTCCATGTGGGGTTTTCTTGGAGTGTGCATGAATTGACAACACACTAACTCCATAGCATATATCTACTCTAGTTTGAGTAGCATAATTCAAGCTTCCAACTAAGCTTTGGTAACTAGTCACATCTTCAATTAACTCACCTTCATGAGCACTTAGCTTTAGGTTTACCTCCATGGGTGTACCTGCATGAGTTAAGAACATGCCTTTTCTGTATATACCACTTCCAAACCTAGGAAGTATGTGAGTAAGCCAAGATCACTGATCTTGAGCTCTTCCTTCATTTGAGCCTTGATCCTTATGATTCCATCTGCATCACTTCCTGTAATGATTATATCATCCACATATACACAAAGGTATATGACCTCTAAGTGGTTCCTTTTAATGAAGAGGGAAGGATCTGCCTTGCTTACCATAAAACCTTTATCCTACAAGTAAGTGACAAGTCTATGGTTCCAAGCTCTAGGAGCTTGCTTCAAACCATATAAAGCTTTCCTTAACTTGCATACATATTTTGGATGTGATTGGTCTTCAAAACCAGGAGGTTGAGCCATGTACACCTCCTCTAAAATCCAACCATTTAGAAAATCATTTTTAACATCCATTTGATAGAAATTCCAATTCTTGGAAGATGCTACACTCATGAGTAATCTAATTGTAGGCATTTTTTCCATATATGAGAATGTCTCTTCATAATCAATACCTTGAGTTTGTGCAAAACCTTTAGCTACAAGCCTTGCTTTGTACCTATTAATTGAGCTATCACAATTCTTCTTTACCTTGTAAATCATCTTGAGCCAATGAACTTCATGGATGGTTTCTTGGGAACCAATTCCCAGGTCTTATTTTCTTGTAGAGCTTCTATCTCTTATTCCATAGCATCCCTCCCTTTGGCTTCTTCTTGGCTTCTTCATATGTAGATGGTTCTTCTGAGTTTGTATCCTATGCTATGTAAATCGAATGTTTAGTGACCAAAGAAGTGTCATAAACATACCGTTTTGGCTTCCTTTTCTCTCTAGTAGACTTCATTATAGTTTGTTGAGATGATTCTGCCACATCTCTCAACTCCTGCACTTTGACTTTGCCTTTGGAGTTCCAAGAATTGATTTCTCTTCTTGGACGCTTTTGGACATTATCAGAATCACTTGATGCTTCAAGTGTAAGCTCATTCCTCTTTGACAATGTTGGAAAGTTTTCCTCTAGGTCATAGGGAAGCTTGATTTTCTCGTATTCATAAATCCAATCTTGACATAGAATAAGTTCTTCTAGGATATCTGAATCATTACAAACCAAAAGTCTTTGATGCATTGTGTTATTTCCTAGGTGTAAGGACAAAATTACTTCTCCTAAACACTCGATAATGTTATCTCCTATCCCTATCATGCAAGCCTTGGTTGGGGTGAGTTTCATCTTTAATTTTTCAACTAATGAAGCGTGTACACTATTGAGAACTGCTTCCATGTCAATTAAAAAATCCACCAATTGCTATTCTTCCCTACAAATCCCTAGATTCAAGTATGGTTGTCGTAGTTTATTTACTAGGGTTTCTATATGGGTAGCTTGGTAGTTCACCATGGGAATAGGCTCTTCTCCTTGTAAAGACCTTTCATCACCTTCTCAAATCCGTTGTTTCCTCTTCCTAATTTTCTCTAAGGCTTCTAGCCTTGCTATTTCCCATATCCTCTCTTCTTCTTTCACTCTATTATGAGCTTCTAATAGTCGAATCAACATTTGTTCCATCAATGGCTCCATGTATTTTCTGAATCTGTATTTTCCGAATCTGTATCCACTTATGTAGTTGGGTAAGATGTATCTGTCTAGAATGGCTAGGTTGATGGCTCCACTAGTGGAGATTCTATTTATAAGCAATGGTCCATATCCTCATTGTTGTAGTTTCTTTGCATGTTGTTTCAGGGTATAGACCAATACTAGGTCTCCCACTCTAAGGCCTTTATCCATAACATGAGCATCATAATAAGCCTTTTTTCTTTGCTTGGTAGCATAGACACCTAGTATATCTTGTAATCTAGTCTCATGCACTTTCTCTATCTGGTCCAAGTATTTGGATAGTTCATGTCCTATCCACTCATACTTCTCAACTACTCATATAGTAGGAATCAAGAAATCAATTGGTAGTATTGCATTTTGTCCATAGACTAGATTAAAGGGTGTAGTTCCAATGCCCATTTTATAAGATAATCGGAATGCCCATATTGCATGATGCAATCGTTTATCCCAGTTTGACCTTCCATTGTTGACTTTTTTGGTAAGAACAATACATAACACTTTATTTGAACTCTCTCCTTGCCCATTAGCTTGTGGATGATAGGGTGCTGAATTTTTATGAATCACTAGAAATTCACTCATGAGTGACTCAATGAATTCATTAATGAAGTGCATACCTCTATAGCTTACAATCTCTATAGGTACTCTAAATCTAGTGAATATGTTTTCAAATAAGAACTTGGTGGTAGTTTGGGCATCTACTTTTGCTTCTACCCATTTCATTAAATAATCGATCACCAATATAATGTATTCACCATGAGGTCCTCTTGCTGGGGAGCTGATTGGTTCAATAAAATCGATTCCCCATTTTGAGAAAGCTCTTGCGCTAATCATTGGTTCTAAGGGCATGTTGTCCCTTTGTATTGGGTACTTGGTTCATTGGCACATCACAACTTCGTACATAGGTTTTTGCATCCATGTGTAGGGTTGGCCACCATAAGCCCACAAAGAGAATCATTTTTATAGTCTTGTTCATTGAAAAATGACCTCCCACTGCTCTAGCATGCACCATTTCTAGTATGGGAAGATACTCTCCTTCATGCACACAAAATCATAATTGTTCATCCTTCCCTCGTTTAAACAATTGTTTCCCCACAATCACATGATCTTTGTTTTGTTCTTCTAATGCTCATTTGCTAGATAAGATAGCTCCTTCTGGATAAGTGTGTGATTTCAAAAAGTCAACGAGTGGCTTTCTCCACTCAAGGGCTATCATTGAATAACATAAAGATGAATGGTCATCCAGTGTACTCTCCTGACACACTCGACAATTTGTTACGTGTTCATGTACATCCATTTGCATGTCCGGCCAATACATTCTTGATCTCTTTAGTTCTTATGTTGTTCCACTGACACCCTTATGTGTTCTGCATTTGTTCTTGTGGGATTGTTTGAGTAAACTACTTTGTTCCTCATCTTCAACACATCTTAGAGTATTCCATTGGAATCCTTGAAATACAAACTGCCTTCCACAATGTGGATGTCTCTTGTTTGCTAGAGTTCATTATTGCAGTTCAAATTGATCTGATGGTTAGGTCCATGTGTGAGTATAGGTATCAATTTTTTAGTCCTTTGGACTTACTTCCAGGTTGAACAAATAGGTGTATGATAGCTCGTCTACTACATTGGTGGGTGGATCTCCATGAGTAATTCTTGACAAATGATTAGCTCTGACATGTGTTTTACCTTTCTTGACTATTCAAAATCAAATTCCATTAGTAGTAAAAACCATCTCACTAGCCTTCCAGTCTTAGAAGGTTTATTGACCAAGTATATTAGTGCTTGGTGATCAATAAAGAACTTGAATTTATTGGCTAGCACGTAATGTCTAAATTTTTTCACAGCGTAGGCCATCCCTAAGCCTTCCCATTCAATCGCGGTGTAATTGCATTCCACCTGATTTAACTATCTACTAACATAGGCTATCGGGTGATCTAACTTTCATTCATCTGTTGGTTGTGCTAAGATACATCCAATGGAGAAATTGGATGCATCTACGTGAATAATGGTTTATTCCAATTAGGCACTTTCAATATTGGTGCTAAACTCAATATTCTTTTTAATTCATTGAAATCCTTCTCACATTCTTCTGTCCAAGTGAATTGGGTTAATACCCCATATAAGGGTTTGGCAATTATGGCATACATTTAAATAAATCGATGTTAGTATCCACAATGAACCATAAAAGCTTGTACTTCCTTCACATTTTTAGGTCTCAGCAAGTCCAATATAACCTTAATTTTGTCTTCATGGATCGAAAAACCATTTTTAGACACTATATGTCCCAATATTTTTCCTTGTCTCACCATCAATACACATTTTTCTAGGTTCAAGCAAACCCTATATTCTCTACATTTATCGAATATTTTATTTAGTTTTGGTATGTGCGCTATTCATTGAGAAGAGTATGTACATAGGTAATCTAAATAGACCTCCATGCTTTTCCTAAGGAATTCCTTGAACAAATGGCACATTCATCTTTGGAAAGTAGCTAGGGTGTTTGTTAAGCTGAATGGCATAACCCTAAATGTTTAAACTCCCCATTTAGTAGCAAAAGTGGTCTTATTTTTTGCTTACATGGCGATGGCTACTTGATTATAACATGAGAACCCATCAAGGAAGCTATAGACTTCCTTACCTGCTACCCTTTCCAAGGGATAGTCTGTAATGGGTAATGGATAGCTATCTCTGATGGTGGCAACATTAAATTTTTTGAGGTTAATACAAACCCTAATTTGTGTATCTCTTCTTTGATTCTTGACTGAATATACATCATTATATGTGTATGATCTTTATTTTGAGGGTTTTGCATCAAGAGTCATCAGAATTCTATGACAACAGATAGAGGGATCTACACCTTTCAGGTCCTTCTAGGTCCAAGCAAATATGTCCCTATATTCTTGAATTAAAGCTATGAGTTCTTGTTCTTCTTGTGAGGAAACATCCTTACCTATGTAAATGCATCTTTCCTCTTCTTCTTGTATAGCCACTATTACCTTATTGGTTTGTTCCTTGTTGCCATATGTCATTCCATCATGCACCTCTCTCTTAAGCATTTGAATAGTTATTTTCCATTCTTCCACTTCCTACCTTTCCCATTCTACTCCTTTTAGGTATTGTTCATCTAAGTCAAACTCAGGTTCCATTTCTATGATTTCATAATCCTTTTTCCATTCTTTTTCTATCATCTCACCTTCCTCTTACCTCTTGAGGTACTACCATGTACAAACTTAGGTCGTATCTTTCTTCATCCACACATGCATTCATAGTTAACACCTCTTCATTTACACATACATCCAAGGTGGCTAATATTTCCATCCATCTGTGTGGCTCAAATGTTTCACAGGAAATATTGGGGCATGTAGGTGGGTTCTTCTACTTATCTATAGCTCCTCTGTCCTACTTGTCAAGAGTCTGATCTCTCTTCCTCTCTTTTAGCTACCTTGCAAATCCATAGTTGGGTGTCTTCATTCATCCAGGATTGATTACTTGATCTGGCATTATGGATTGATATGTCATCTTTGTCTTTATCTATGGGATTCCATTGTAGAGGTGGGACATCTTGGTATGCAAATGTATGGAGATTTATCTTAGTGGTTGTACCCTGGTGTTGGAGGTATAATGCATCTCATCCCCAACCTTGAACTACCTTTAGCTATTGCATGAATGGTCTATCTAGGATCATCTCACAACTGATCGTCTTGCCAAATTGACATATAGCTAAAGTGTGTAGTTCGTCAAAGGGAGGGACATTCTCCTCAGTTTTCTTCCATCTTTCTTCTTGCACCTTGCCCCACAAATCTTGTGGCCAATTATTTCCACTTCACAAATAATTGAGTTTCTGTCTATGTTCTCAAAACCTAAGTCTTCTTCAATTTCCATTGTTTGTTTAGCTTTCCTTTGTTGTGAATTGAAGGTTTCTACACATCCCTGAAATTTTTCTTCTAGTATTTTATTCTCCGGGAGGGTTGGTATTGACTGTTCTAGCATGTTCTGAGCAATTTCAATTAAGTTTTTGCATATTTCGAGTCTTTTCCATTCAAGATCTCCATTGGGATAAGTTCTTTCATGTTTCTCTAGACTAGGTCCATTCTCTATTCTGGACTGATTTCCATGACACACGATACACTAGGGTATTAGTGATACACAATACAACTTTGAACGATACATGATACTTGGCCCAAATTGCAATACATGATACATTGCAGTATTAGCGATACATGATCTTGGGTGATTGCATCACTCGACCAGACGGTACATGATACCTAGGTATCATGATGCATTGGAAGTAGAAGGTATCAATGATGCACGATACTTGCCAATTATTGCGACACACTAGAGTTTGGTATCATGATACCAACTCAACCGGCCATGATACTTCGACTTTTTTTAGTCCAAAATTTAAAAATTTTGTATGTGTGTGTTCCTTTTGCTCTCTTCGTCACCACTATGTGCATGTAGCTATAAAATTTCTACCAAATCATTTCTCACGATACTCCGTGAGTGTCATGTCACCCTGTGTGAGTGATCAGTCAAATTTTTGAGTTTGTGATGATTTAGAGCTCACCTTTAGGAAGATTTTCTCAGATTTTGGTTGCTAGATTCTTGCTACACCTCGAGTTCTCCACGATAACAATCTTTTGTGACCTCTATGATACTTGCACAAAACAACTAAACCCAAATGTGGTGATTTTGGGCTTTAGCCTTTGGCAAGGACAAGAGACTCAAGAAAAAAGGCAGAAAAAATTTGTTTTGTGGATTTTTGAAATAAAGTTACCCTACTTCCAAACACTCTTCCCTACTTCCTAACCCTACTGCTTCACTCTCAACCCTAAACCTAAAAACTTGTCACAAACACAATGACTGTATGAAGTAATGAGTGTGAGAAAATTTGGACTTTGCCCCAAATCTCAGATCACTTCTTGAAGCTCACTACCTTCACACCATTACTTTAACCATCACGAAGGCATATTGATCAGAATTGTCCCCAACAAAAGTGCCAAAAATGTGTGTACCTAAGCTCACAATGTCTTAGGGACTTGCCATGAAGAAGACTATACCTCAACATCAAGCAAGTGCATATAGTGGTGGGATTAATACACTCATAAAATTATAAATCCGTGGATTTAGACCTAATCAAGTGTATGATGAGATGTGCTCTCGTGAAAGTTAATGAAGTGAAAGTTCAAGCAATGCATGCAAATTAGGGAAATCCACCTCTAATAACACCTCTCTCACTGAGAATGTGTATCGCGATACTTGTTGCAATAGCAAGCACAAATAAAGCCATATCTCTCACCTCTAATTCTCGAATATAGTTAATAACGGGTCATTTTGAAGCTCTCGATGAGACTTATCCAATGATTGGATTTTCGGCTCAATTTGACAAACATACTTGAAGTTATAGGAAAAATACAAAGTGGCAAGAAATACCAACTCTCATTCCAACACTCATAATGATTCACATGCACATTACAATGGCAAAAAGAGAATGGGAAAAGGTAGCTAACACCTCTAGGCACGCATTTCATGCATAAAATGCACATATAAAGTCTTAGAGAAGAAGATACACAACCAAGAAGAAGCAAATTCAAAATTCTGCAAAGTTAGTTCTTCACAATGGCAAAAAGTGTTTACAAGGAGTCACAAAGTGACTTATATACATGTGACCTAAAATTGGTCCTTTCACATAAGAGACTGAAACTTTTCCTATAAATCACTAAATTTTGACTAATGTACATGGGTAATGTTATAGTCTTCAGGGATCATGCATCTAGATGACTCCTCTAGAGCACTTACATGGTTTCTCAAGGTTTTACAATGGAGTTTTGAGAAAGAAAATTGACCGAAAAATGAAAAATTTTGGGCCTGCCTCTTTCTCCTTCCTTCTTCCTTGTCTCTTTGTCTTCAGTCCTCTACAACACTCTCCCCCTCTTAGTCTCTATCATCCCTTGACAGGATTCTGTGGGTTTTCTTGACACACAATTAGTGGTGGAACTTGGGATGCATATGGTAAATGAGGCTTGCTGTGCTCAATCGCCTCTTGCTAACTTGTTCCTCTCTGAGTTGAACCTGTAGTGTATATTTCTTTTAACTACATGTAGTCAATGGTCGAGGAAGTCTTCAAGACTCAGAGGCAATTCGTTACCTTATTCAAGCCTCAGTCCGATTCTTTTGTCTTGCCCTTGATATTCCTTTTCTTCATACACTAGGATTACTGCATTAATTTTGGTTTCCATGCATGCATCCAATAGTAAAGGAAGTGATCAAGACTTGGATTTGTTACCTTATCCGATCCAATCCTCTATATGTTATTTTTTCTACCCCTATGTATTCCTTATATTCACACACTGGGTTGATGTATTACTTTGTTTTCCATGCTCGCTCCCGATAGTTGTACCTGAAGCACTTTAAGTGTCTGGGACAGACTTGCAATTATGTTTTGTCTCTAGTTTGTATATTTCTTTGTCCACACATACCCATTGGTCATAATGGTGTCTCCCATTGTGAGGGTGATGCTTCAAAGGTCCTATCGTAATTCATTGTTTACATCCTTCAAAACCTGATGCATTTTTTTAGCCTATTTCTTTTTTTCCTTTATAATTTGTTTTAGCTTGATTCGTGCCTGTGAGGAGCTTTGGTTAGAGAGTATTATATTTAATGATTTGTTTTTTTTTATTTTTCTTCTTCTTCTTCATTTGCTAGTCCCTCCCTCCACACTTGGGCACAACAACAATGGGGGATACCCATTCCAAATTCTCAATTTTGTAGATCAATCCAACTTTTATTTATCAATCTACCTCTTCTTTTATATTTGCTGCATAAGTTTCATTGTATATGTAAGACTTCTACTTTTTTGGCTTAGCTTCTAGAGTCATGGGGATCCTATGAGCACAAGTTTTTGGATCCACTCCTTTCAATTTCTTGTAGTTCCAAGTAAACAGGTCTCGATATTCCCATAGCAGATTGATCAACTCTTTCTCTTCCACTTCATGCTCATTGTGTCCTATGTACATGCATTTTTCTTCTTTGTCTTCTATTATCACTAAAATCTTCTTAGTTTACTCTTTATTTTCATAGGATTCTCCCATAATGGCTTCTAGTTTAGGCATTCTTACCATGATTTTCTTATCCTCTATCTCATACTTCTTGAAATTATTGGGCACTTCAAACAAGGGTTCTTCTTCACCTTTTTGTGTGGGGAAAATTCTCTTTTGTTTCTTCTTTTTATCTTTTGTGTCTATTTGGGTAGCTAACATCACATCATTTTTCAATTCTTCCCTTCCTTGAGGATTAGATTCTACCAAGTACAAGTATTCTTCTTTTAAAGCACAAAAAGGATCCATAAGGATGGATTCTAATTCTCTGTTGCTTGTTTCTTCTTGTATGTCCATACTAAGTTCACACTCTTTAAGGATAGTTCCACACATGGACACCGAGATGTCATAGCCACCTTGGTCACAATGGGGGTCCACTGTACTTCATTTACAACTATGTCCATCATTGCTAGAATTTTTGCTCAACCATGGGGTTCAAATTCTTCACTTGGAGATATCATAGATGTGTAGGCTGGGTTTTGAAGTGATCTATGGTTTTCCATAGCACCTAAGTTTCTCACTCTTAATCCCTTCTACTTTCTGTTGCAACTTTACATATCCATAAGTGCATATCCTCATGCATCCATGAAGGATATGATCCTATGGAATGCATCGATTCCGTCTCATCTAATGTTTTATGGACTGGGTTCCATTGTAGGGGTGGTACATCTCTATGAGACTAGTACTTGAGATTGGCTTTGTTAATTACCCCTAAATGTTGTAAGTACAAGGATTTGGTTCCCCAATCTTGTACTATCTGCAATTGTCTCATGAATGGTCTACCCAAATCATCTCGTAGACATGATTATTTTGGAACTCACATATGGCAAACATATGATCAAACTTTACACCACAAGTAGTGAGAGTGATAACTTCTAGAAATCCTAGAGGCTTCTCTATATGTCCATCTTTCATTTGCAATTTCATCCTCATGGGTCTTACAACTAGTTTACCACAACATTGCCATAGGGAAGTGGTGGCAATGGCAACTATGCTCTTGAATCTAAGACATGTACCCTTCTTCTCCTTCACTCACATAACCTATCTTATCCATGGGTATTTTTGGTACTTTCTTTTCTACACATACCTGAGAGTGGGAATTAACAACTTTCGGTAATTGGTTTGCTACATGATTCCACAACTCGGGTTTGAGTTTAATTAGTTCTTCTCAGTTCCTATAAGGAATTGGATTCAAAGTCTAGTATTTCACTAGATTGTGTTGAGATATCAAGCTCAACATGTGATGATTGAGGATGACACGTATCCCTTTTTCATTTCTCTGACATGTATAGTGGTCATGCTGGTATATGTCAGGGACACTTCAGTGAGCTTTACTAGATTTATCTACCAAGAGTGATGACACATTTGCTTCCTGCCAGCTCAGTTTGTGGACATGAGGATTTCCCTTATGTACTCTTCTTTATATATTGCACTAGTTGTATTGTTGTTCATGTATGCCATGTGCCTCAATCATCATGCAATTTGATGTCATTTGGTCAACTTGATGACCTTGGTTACAAGGTGGTCTTCTACGCTCAGTCCTTTCGCATATCAAAGGGCAATATACATATTGGAAAAGGAAGAAAAGTTGCCTCACTTTATCCTTTATTTGTATCACAAAAAGAACACTTGTTAGCTATTACTGAACATCCTATGGCTTGTATTTGGCATGGTCATTTGGGCCATATATCTCATAGTCAAATGGAGAATCTTTCTCATTTTGGCTACTTACCTATGTTATCTTTCTCCGATTTTTCATTTTGTGAGCATTGTCAATATGGAAAGCAAACCAAAAATGTGCATAGAATGCACATTGACTCTTCAATTCAGCCTTTAGATCTCATTCGTACAGATGTGCATGGTCCTATGCCCACTAGGTCCTTAGGTGGTTCTATTTACTTTGTCACTTTCATAGATGATGCTACTAGAAAAGTTTGGGCATATCCTATCAAATCAAAGGATGAGGTATTGCCTACTTTCAAAAAATGACTTGCTTCATTTGAGACTAAAAAAGGAACTAAGCCTAAGGCTTTAGGTTTAGATAATGGGGGTGAGTATACCTCACATGAATTCAGCCTTTTCTGTTAGTTTAAAGGGATTCATAGAGAGTTTACAGCTCCTTATACCCCAGTACAGAATGGTGTAGCTGAGAGGATGAATAGAACTATTCAAGCTAGAGTAATTTCTATGTTGCATCATGCAAACCTCTCACAAGGCTATTGGGCAGAAGCAGTATTGACTACAATTCATGTGGTTAACCTTTCACCTAGTATTGCCAAAGGTCTGAAAGTGGCACAATAGTTATGGACAGGGAAGCCACCATATTATGATCATCTTCGAGTTTTTGGGTGTGAAGCGTATGCTCATATACCCAAGAATCTTAGGCAAAAGTTGGACCATAAGTCAAAGAAATGCATTTTTCTTTGATATGGTCGAGAAGGACAATTTGGATATCGCTTATGGGGATCTTGAAACACAGTCAGTGATCAAAAGTAGTGATGTCATTTTCAATGAGTCTAAGATGCATAAATAAAGCACGTTATTATTGAGAAGGTTCACACTCAAGATAATGTTGCAGATGCTTTGACTAAAGCTCTACCACAGGATAGCTTTCGACATTGTTCTCACTTGATGGGGGTTAGTCGATTCATGATCTTACACAGTCACTTGTATACTATGTAACATGCCCATCAGATGGGAGGTATATTTTGTATACTTACACTCAGGTATTCTTTATCATTCTTTATTTTTCTCTCATAATTACTTTGGCCATATTGGCCTTTAGTGGGAGATTGTTATCATTAGTGTCCATGTGAAACGCCAAATGGCCACCAGACACTTCTTTGTATATGTTCTTTAATAAAACATATAGTGGCCTGGTCAGTCATAGATTGTAAGTTCGATCGCATTCGTAACACCTAAGAAGCCTATCTTCGTGCTCCATGTGTACTGTCTTTTTTTGCGCATTCTACAGCCTCTATGTGAAAAATCGTGTGCAGCCCTAGGAGTGGAGCTTTAAAGAAGAGAGCACATTGTGGTGCATCACCATCGAAATACTTCAAAACTCCCAAGGAAAACCTAGTTCTAAGTAGGTATTCTACTTTGGTGGAAGAAGCAAAGCTAGAGTCTTTGAAAGTGGAAGAGGAAATAGTAACCAAGACCATGTTCAACAATAAATACATGCAAGAGGTAGAGGATGATTTTGAGGTAGGGGGAGCCAAAGAGGCTGCATAAATTTCCAAAGAAACAATTCATGTAATGACAATAAAGGATGTTGGAATTGTGATAAACTTGGTCACTTTGAATGTGATTGCAGGTTCAAGAATCAAAATAATAAAAGGCTACAAAACAACTATGCATCCACAAGTGCAGATGATTCAAAAAACCTGTTCATGGTCGAACATCACATGATGAATACAATGTTTGCTGATGTTTCAAAATCGAATGGTAATGTCTAGTATGTTGATTCGGGTGCCTCAAGTCACATGATCAACCACACAAAATGGTTTAGTAGTTTGCAAAAATTATATGTTCTTGGATTTGCTGAAACAAGATATGATACAACCACACAAAATGGTTTAGTAGTTTGCAAAAATTATCTGTTCTTGGATTTGCTGAAACATAGCATTATCTATGGAAGACAAGAAGGTAAAACATCTTGCTGATGTACTGCATGTTCCAAATATAACAAAGAATCTAGTTTCTATTGGACAAATGGTTGACTAGGGATTACAAGTCAGGTTCAATGCTGATGGCTTATATGTAGAAGAGTACAAGCAAAATGGAAGGTTGGTCACCAAAGGGAACAAAGTTGGGAGGATGTTCACCTTGAATGTGAAAAATCTTGAAATGAATGTAGCCATGTTTACAAATGGTGCAGGTGTTATTGCTGATATAGAGATTTGGCACAAGAGAATCATGGAATTTTACAAAGGCTTAAATTGATGCAGTCAAATGAGCTTATCAATGGACTACCGCATTTCAAGGTTGCAGAGATGTAGAAGACATGTGAAGCATGTCAATTTGGTAAAGAGTCAAGGGAATCATTTCCACATGACAAGCATGTTAGTGAGAATGTGCTGGAAATAGTACACACAGATGTTTGGGGTCTTGCAAAGACCACATCTATGGGCGGTTGGAGGTTTTATGTCAGTTTCATTGATGATCATACACAGAAAGTATGGGTATACTATATGAAAGAGAAGAGTGAGGTGTTTAGTCACTTTCACATTTTAAGGTTATGGTGGAAACATAGAGAAGGAAACATATTTAGACATTAAGATCTGATTGAGGAGGTGAATACATGTCAAATGAGTTTAGTAGCTTTCTAAAAATTCATGGAATTTAATGACAATTTTCATGCAAGTACACACCACAACAGAATGGCATTGTTGAATGCAAAAATAGACATATTGCAAAAATAACAAGAGCCTTGATAGATGAGAAGAATATGCCTCATTGTTATTGGGCAAAAGTTGTACACATTGTTGTATACATCATAAACAAAACCCTGACCATTTTTGTACATCAGGTTACACCTAAAGAGAAGTTTACAATTAAAAATCCAAACTCATCACATATGAAAGTATTTGGATGTATTGCATTTGTACATGTTCCAGATGAGTTGAGAACGAAGCCTGATCCAAAAGTAGAAAAATATATCTTCATCGGGTACTCCCTTGAGCAAAAGGGATATAAATGCTACAGACCACTCACACAATAGTATGAAGGTACGCAGAGATGTGGTGTTTGATGAAATGTCAAGCTTCTATGCAAATGCCAAAGAAGGAATTATTCTTGACTCAAATGAAAAAGGAAATGCTAAAAAATCAAGTCTGGGTAGACCTAATGTGTCACCAAGCAATAGTTCCAACTCAAATTCATGGAGTGGAAGATTGCATGAAAATTTCAATCCAAAAAATTCATCAACTACATCCAAGAAAGGTAAAGAAAAGATTTTTGTTGGTAGTAAAACATCTACGGGTTTTGAGGACATTGATGGGGATTCAAGTAGTTCAGAAGAGAGCCTTGATGAGGAACTTGGATTACCCTCTATGAAGACTCCAAGAGTAAGAAAGGCACATGCAGATGATACAAGGAGAAGTGACCCAAGACCAACAAAATCTGGGAGGATGCAGAATTCAGTGAATGGTTGACATATGAAAGTTACATGGCTTGTCATTGTGCCTACATGAACAAGGTAATGCAAGATGACTAAACCTTCTTGTTTTGAAGATGCATTTCAAAATGCAATTTGCAAGAAATCTATGGATGAGGAGACAGTTGCACGTCATGGAAATGAAACATGAAAAGCTGGTTTAATTGCTGCAAGGAAAGGAACCCATAGGTTTCAAGTGGGTTTACAAGCTGAAGCAAAATGCTAATGGGAGCATAAGTAGGTATAAAGCACAATTGGTAGCAAAAGGATATGCACATACATATGGCATTGATTATGAAGAAACATTCAATCCTTTAGCTAAAATGGCTACTGTTAGAGCACCTGTTAAAAGGATGGATTTTTTATCATATGGATGTGAAGAATTCTTTCTTACATAGTGATTTATAGGAAGAAGTACATATGGACCAACAACAGCGATATGAGGATTGAAAGCACCCAGAATATGTTTGCAAGTTGCAAAAGGCTTTCTATGGGTAATGCAAATCATTCAATTATATGCAAAACATCACAATTGTGGCTATTTATGTTGATAACTTGATTGTAGGTGGCGATAATGAAGAAAACATTAAAAAGGTAAAGCAACTCCTTATGCAAGAATTCGACATGAAAGATCTTGGTGTGCTACGTTATTTTTTGGGCAGTGAGATAATACATACAAAAACAAGTATATGGATGTCACAAAGGAAATATGCCTTGAGTATGCTTCAAAAGCATGGTACAGCTGATTGTAAGACAATTTCCATGCCATTAGATGAGAATCTGAAGTTGGATACTACATCAAGTGAAGCATTGGAAAATTTACTATGTACAAAAAATTGTAGGAAGTTTGATATATCTCACAATTACAAGGCTTGATCTAAGCTACAATGTTGGATTTTAAAGTCAATTTATGTAGGTTCCTAGGAAACCATGTTTAGTTGATTTGAGATGCACTTTATGATATGTGAGTGCTACTTTGGATTATGCATTATTTTATGAAGCTTGTGCAGAATTGTAGGTTCATGAATACACCGATGCAAATTGGGTTGGTAGTATTCCAGATAGAAGATCTGCTAATGACTTTCTATTCTCACTTGGGAGTGGAACTATTACATGGAGTAGTAAGAAGCAACCCACTATTTCTTTGTCAAGTACAAAGTCTGAGTATAGAGGTATTGCAATGGTAGCATGTGAGGCATCATTGCTAGAGATCTACTTTCAAATTTAGGTATGGAAGTGCAAAAGCCTTATATAATTTATTATGATAATATTAGTAGCATAAAATTAGCACAAAACCCCGTTTTTCATGCTAGAATAAAGCATATTGAGGTACATTACCATTTCATCAGGCAAAAGGTACTAGCAAGTGATATTGATCTTGTTTATGTGAGGACAGATGAGCAGGTTGTTCATATGTTCACTAAAGCACTTGGCAAAGAGAAGCTGAAGAAGTTTTGGAAGATGCATGGATTACAAGACATGAGGTTGAGCTTGAGGGGGATTTTTGAGATATCAAGCTTAACATGTGAGGATTGAGGATGACACATATCACTTTTTCATTGCTCTAACACTTTTTCATTGCTCTTGACATGTATAGTGGTCATGCCGGTATATGTTCGGGATACTTTAGTGAGCTTTATTAGATTTATCTATAGAGAGTGATGGCACATTTGTGTCCTATGAGCTCACTCATTTGTGGACATTGGAATTTCACTTATGTACTATTCTTTATATATTGCACTAGTTGTATTGTTGTTTTAGATCATTTTTGTAATAGAAGAATGAGAAGAAGATCGTTCTTCCTTTCCTCAATCTGTGTGTGCTCCTCTTTGAGTGTGAGAGTGAGCTTTCTTCCTTATCTCCTTTCTCTTCACATATTGCACCTCTAATTTCTCTCCATTTCTTGAGGGAATTTCTTGAGGGAATTGATAATGAATATCATCAACTTCCAAAATGGGAGGAGGATCCTCTCTGTCCTTGTCCCATTTCTCCTCTTGTATTTAGCTTAAGAAATCTTGGGACTATTGATTTATAGAGGAAATGATTCCATCATCTGTAGAGTTGGGAACCCAAGCTTTTTGTGGGGGTAAGCTTTTATATTCACTTCCAATATCTTGAGCCTTTGGTGTGGTCAAAGTCTATGGTTAAGCCACAATTTTCTCTAATCTCTCCAATAGTCCTTCAAAATACAACTCTGGTTTTATTGCATTTTTATGATTGAATAGATGGCTCGCATCAAACATAGCTTGAGGTAGTTCTACCATTTTTGCACAAATCTTATTCCTCTCTATCTCTAAATCTGCTCTCAGATAATGCCTTCTAGAGTAGGATCTACTAGGACTCATCCTGCTCTGGGTTGGGGTGGGATAGATCATGGGTGTGGAGAGGGAGTTTGAGACTATATTTTAGCAATTTTTGTTTTTGTTTCTTTGAGGCTCTCTTCTAGTTGACTTAGTTTCCTAGCCCATTGTCTCTTCATTCTTTCTCAACTATCCTTCCAAGATCTCGTTCTCTGTTTACCTATGCACTCTGACTTACTAGCCTCTGAATCTTTCTTTTGCTCTATGCCTAGGGTCTCTTGTAGATCCTATGCTCTGGTGACTACATGTACATGAGCAATGTTAGTTGCACTTCCATTGGGTTCTACTACCAAACCAATCACATTAATTGGGATAATCTTTTGAGCATTGGCTAGGTTCTAAGGAAAATCTCTTGGGAGATGTTCCTTTCCACAATCAAAAGAAAAAACTTGAATCACTATGGATTGAGGTTGTCTTGGTGGAGGAAGTGGATAATCATGAATAAAGTGATCTCCTAGACATCATTAGAATGGTCCTCTAGGGGCCTATGGTTTCATCTGTCTCATTTGGGGCATAGGGGTATACATCACATTGGAGTATTCGGGCTTCCAATTATGTTGTAGCACTGATGCTTCGTATTGATAGATACCATTATGCTCTAGGCATTCTAAGTAGTAAGCTGGTGGACTATCTACATGAGTTGAGTCAAAAGTTTGAGCATTTGGATCACTATTTGAGATCATTGGGATGTTGGCACTATTGCTCTGTTTAGGTTTCTCTTAACTGCCTATTTGTTGTAGGGACAATCTTGGCCTGTGTGATTTGTGTATTTTCTCTCAATTGTACAATACTAGGCATTTAGATTTCTTGAGTTTTGAGTTAGGATGGGACACACCTTGGCCATATGATCACCTCTATAGGTGTGGCAACATTTCACAGAGACCATTCTAGGGGTTTGTCTATTTGGCACTCCTATCTTTCAAGCCACTTGTTCTGCTAATTCATCGATTGTTGTTGTGGCTTTGGATGTGATGCTAGTATAACAATATGAATCCATATAGAGTTTAGAGACTTCCAACTCATCACCCAAGTTTTTCTCAATATCAATACACATTCTTAGGCATTGCTCTATGGTTCATGGTTCCTTCAAATAGACATATGATCATAACTTTCCACTCAATAATCCATCTCAAAACAAGGAAACTTGTTTAGCTTGAGTAGGTAACTTACTAATGGGACATCTTTCAATGTGTTGTATGAACCTATGCCCTGCTAACCTAATAGTTTCCTAGGGTGTCTGTTTGAAGCTATGGATCAAGGAGGAAGTGTTATGCCTGACTCTGCTATTGGAGAACTCTATAATGAATGCATCTAGAAACTAGTTAATATCCTTAAATTGACCTTGATGTAAGGGTTGAAACCATGTGAGGGATGTATTCTTCAAGGTCAGCCCAAATGAATTGTATTGAGTGAACCAATCCTTGACCTGTTTGACTCTCAACACTTACTTGAATTTAGTCACATGATTGTATGGATCTCATGTGCCCTCAAAATAATTCTTCATAAATTTAACTAATTGAGTGGACCTATAAAACCTTGGATGTCCTCTTAGTCTAGGCAATTGGAGACCATTCATGATTCTTTGGTGCCTATGTCCTCTAGGTCTTTCTTGTTCTGCTTAGTATATATTTATCCCAGATCTTTCTCTTCCTATAGTGTGCACAAAGCTCACTTCTGGTCGCTCTTTGGATTTCTCCTTCTGAGTTCTTAGGACCTAAGAAAATCTTGCTCTATGCTAACTATGAGGATCAGTAGATTTGTGTGAACTAAAAACAGGTTCATTACATGTGTAGGTGTGTCTACTATGATTCGTGGCTACATACATCCTTTCATATGTGTTGTATAAGTAGGTAACCTTTCCTCAAACATCAGGATACTTGAACTCATATATCATCACTTTGTTTGCTTCACTAGGTTTTTTTGGCTTGAACCTCCAAAATGCCTCATCAATCTCTTTGTTGACAAAGAGTTCTATACTTTTGTTGTCTTTTGGAATCCATTATGGAGTTATGATCTTAGACAAAATAGATTTACCTCTAGGTGTTTTAGGTTCTCGCTATTGTGAATCTCTCTCTATCATGATAGATGGCCTCTATTGTCTCTCGTGGGGTCTTGTTGTTACGATAAATTATGTCTATTGCAATAGAGGTGTGTGCCGTCTATCGTGGTTTTCAGTCTATCATGATAGACGATCTCTATCACAAGGGTCTGTCTATTGCAATAGATGGGCCTATTGCGATAGACTCATCTATTGCGATAGATGGTATCTATCATGATAGACACCATCTATCGCGATAGATAGGAAGTATGATAGACACCCATCTATCATGATAGACTAATCTATCACAATAGGCTCGTCTATTGTGATAGGCTTGTCTATCGCGATAGGCTTGTCTATCACGATAGGCTTGTCTATCATGACAGAAGAGCCTATCACGATAGATGAGCCTATAAAGATAGATGAGCCTATCATGATAGATGAGCCTATTGTGATATACTAGTCTATCATGATAGATGGGTGTAAATCATTCTTCCTATCTATCACAATAGACCGTGTCTATCAAGATGGATGGTGTCTATCATGATAGACCAAATAAATAGGAATTTTTCACATGCAAGTTATGTTATGGAGTGCTCGTGGTGAGGGGTCTATCGTGCATATGATATAAACAAAAAACCAACTTTTTCTGTCTATTGCAATAGATAGAGATATGTACCTCAAGCCACATGTAGAGTTTTGTCATACCTCATGATGTTGCTAGAGTTGATGACAGAGTAGATTCTTGTAGAAAAAACTTAGGAAAATGCAAAAATAACACACACAATCGCTCTCTATCTCACAAGTGAAATGAGGGAATGAAAGCAAAGATGGGGATATGACCAAAAATTTAAATTTTTGGTGATGAAGGAGATGGAAGGAGACGAAGAGTGGATATAGTGGAGATGGTAATGGTGATGAAAAATTTAAAGAAAGTAGAAAAACTAACTATGTACCTATGATTCCAACATCAAGACTCTATGTTTTACCACTCATATGCTCGTCCTCAAATCATGCTCCCTGACAATGACACCGAATTTGGTGTCACTCTAGCACAATGGACATACAATCGAGGTGAAGATCCACCTTGTAAATGTCAATCCGTGTAGATGTGAGGATGGTATGAAGATCATGAGCAATAGGAATGCACGTGTGTGAGTGAGAAGCTCTAGGGAAAGCATACACACACAAATACAAGGAAAGATCAAAGAGTAGAATAATGGAATCTTCTATTATCAACCTCAAGTTACAAAGGATCTCTTAAAATGCTCAAAACTCTAACAAACTAAACCCAAAAATGAGCTCTCTAGCTCTTTTTATAGTTTTTAGAGTAGTTTTGGCCTGTTTAGATCTCGTCTCTGGCCTAGTAAAAAACTAGGTTCCTATACTAGTTTGAGGGCTCAAATGATCCCCAAAAATTATGGAAATTGAAATTTAGACTCTTCTAATTCTCCTCAAGCTCGAGGAATTCCCAGCTTGTGCAAGATGGATTTGAAACTACCAAAAATAGGTATTTATAAACATGTAGTGATAAAGATCATTGTTTGATGAAAATGAAGTTTGAAATTTTGAGAGGCCTATTCTCTACCAGATATTCATTGGCTTCCTTACCTATTCCATCTTCCTTGGTCTTCTCTCTGACTATCTCCTCTTTGGCTCCCTTGTCAGCTTAGTCCACTAACAACTACACATAGAGAACAATTTTTCTTATTCTAGATAAAGCCGTTGTCATCTTTTATGCTAATTAAGGGAGAGAGGCTTTCCGATGCAATTTTTCTTTCTTCTTCTTCTCCATTTTTCTCCTAGAAATGCTCAATCTCCTTTCAATTAAAGAATCCCCCATTAGACATTGACCATAGTTCATGCATGGATTCAACAATATTATTTGATGGGATAGAATTTCCTTTTAGAAGAGATGGGATATTGCATACTTTTGTTCAAATGGTTTTTTTTTTCATGTTGATGGTGATGCTTAAAGAACTAAATGGCATGACTTCAGTTACGTGGTTGGGGATTCTTATTGCTAAAGTGGAGAGAAGAAATAACATGTAGGAATGGCATGAGAAACAAGATAAAACTATGTGTGTAATGTGAATTATAAGTTAGATTCCAAATTTATATAGAATATAAGGGAGAAAAAACCTCCTAAACAGGGAAAAAACGACTCACTAGTACTAAGTCTATTGATACACATAAATACTAGAATATACTAACAAATATCCTTGGGACTACTGCAATGAATTAAGATTTGGCATTTAAGAAGTACCATACAATGTGTATTCTAGGCAATCAACGAAAGGGGGTAAGGAAAAAACTTTGCAAATCCCTTTAAACTTCTTATAAGGTAGAGGCTTTTTGAAAAAGTCTACGGCTTGTCCTATGTCGGAACATAGGCCAAATTGATTTCTCTAATAGAGAATGTCTTCTTTACATGATGATAATGAACCTCAATCTCCTTCACGTGATCATGGACTATTTGATTCCTTTGAAGCTTTGATGTGATATGAATTATAGTAAAGTCTAATCAAAAGCCTTATAGTGGTGGTAGAAGTCCGATTGGCACCTAAATCAACCATAAGGCATTTGGGCCAAGCACACTTAGAAGTAGTTGTGAAAGCTTCCATATATTGAAGCTCACACCTAGAAATATGCATGAGCTACCAAGGGTGAGGAAAATACCACCACTAGAAACATGCAGACCATTATATCTAGCCCAATCAAGCTCTACAAAATCATGTAAATCTAATGCTAATGGTCCTCACCTGGGATAAAAAAACCCAAGCTATCAAGTACCAATCAAATAGTAAGATATACCCTTACTGACCAACCAATGTTTGACATGGGCTATGAATAAAATGTCTCATTGAAGAGAGACAAAGCAACCTAAACACTAGGCCATCTGAAGCATATGTAAATCATGGATTTATTAATTTCTTGATTGCGAGTGGAACCAAATGCATCATCAAAAAACATGGAGATTCAATTGTGACTTGCAATCGGTTTACATTCCTTAAGACCAAAACACTATTATAAGGTGTTTGCGTTTTTTTTTGGCATAAAAGAATACTCCATACATTGCATAAATTGAATATCCAAACAATGATGCAAAGGCCCAAATCTAACACTTCAAAGTCTAACACTAGGCCATCTGATGCATATGTAAATCATGGATTTATTAATTTCTTGATTGCGAGTGGAACCAAGTGCATCATCAAAAACATGGAGATTAAATTGTGACTTTCAATCCATTTACATTCCTTAAGACCAAAACACTACTATAAGGTGTTTGTGTTTTTGTTTTGGCATAAAACAATAATCCATACATTGCATAAATTGGATATCCAAACAATGATGCAAAGACCCAAATCTAACACTTCAAAAGAGGCATGAGAAAAAATTTAAAATCAACATGTGTTCCATCGGGATTGTTGAACCACATGATATCAACATACACAAAAATGATCAAACAAATATCATTTGCATGCTTTACATAATAGGTTGTTTTAGCAAAATATCCTACACTCGATATGCTACTAAGCAGGCATGTGACTATTCTAAAATTGATATGTTACTAAGTAGGCGTGTATATCTTTATACTAAGCACATGGCTCTTGCATCAAACCATACAATGCCTTCTTTACCCTGCACACCTTATCTTCTTACTGTGTTTGCATAAAAATATATGAACAGAAAGCATACACATCTTGATGCATGCCTCCATTAAAAAATGTAGTTTTAATGTCCCATTAGCATGGATTCCAATCATTGTGACCTATAATTGCATATGTGCTATGATCATTGTCATATATGTAGGAGAAATAGTCTTACAAAAATCAATGCCTTTAACTTGAGCACAACCTTTTGTTAAAAGCCTAGCCTTATACAAATAAAAAATGCCATCAATGGGCTTTAGAAAACTAGCAGAATTATACAAAGGTCAATTACCATTCTTTATAATAGCTCCAAATCTTGATTTCATAGAATCTATCCTTTTCATTTTTATGGTTCATCAAAATAAACAAGCTCATTCCTATCATGAATACTAGAAACAAACTCAACATAGTAATAATATGAAAAAAGGGAACCATGTGCACATGAATGAACATGATGAAGCAAATATGCATATAATAATATGTCTCTAAAAATTTGTACCAACTGTTTGGCCATGGTTTTTGACTCATAATTCTTTTTTTTTTCCACGAGAAACTAGACCATGTACATATGCATTAGAAATTGGGTGATCTGTACATCCATAACTTTCCTTGTCTAAGAATTTGCCTCAATAGGAGCTATGAAAAGAGGCAACACATTTTCATGAGCATTCTTTGAGCTAATTGACATCTCCTTGGTACATGATGGTACAGGATGAATTACATCCTTGGAAAACATTATTTTAATCAAGATAACTTTTGGCAAATTGATGATACAAACAATAGTCTTTTCCTTTACAATTACACAAAAAAGAACATTTTACAACCTTATCATCATATTTCGTATGTTATTTCTGAAGCATTAATGCATATGAAAGACAACAAAAAACACATAGATGTGGAACGAATGGGTTGTAGCCACATCAAGGATCTTAAGATTGATAAAATGTAAGAGATTTAGTGGGACACCCTCTAGGTAC
Source organism: Ceratopteris richardii (assembly GCA_020310875.1). Lineage (NCBI taxonomy): Eukaryota > Viridiplantae > Streptophyta > Polypodiopsida > Polypodiales > Pteridaceae > Ceratopteris > Ceratopteris richardii. The sequence continues at coordinate 127,991,363 of CM035439.1, read as the reverse complement.
ATATGCAACACACATCATGGCCTTAAGGAAGAGACTTTGAGGTAATGCCTTATTGGAGACAATGTCAAATTTATCCAATTGGCAGCCATATTATGCCTGCCTCATAGAAGCCTCTACAACACAAATTCATGGGCTAAGTGGTTTAAGAGAATGACTTCTAAAATCAACCACCTAGGTTTGATACCTTGCGGGTGTAGTGAGAAAATCCCCACAACATGTTTGCATGAACTTTTTTTAAAGAAAATTCTTTTGTATGCCAAATTTGGCGAAAGTTTTTTGTATGGCGATGCTTTTTGCATGTAGTTTTTGCTCTATGTTTATGTTTTTAGATCCATCACTCGGAGTTGCTAAATGCTATATAAGAAAGGCCAAAGGTCATTGTTAATCATCTTATTAAGCTCAAGCAAGTTCTATACAAACTCTTCAAAGAGGTGTGCTCTACATCTAAAGATATCTAGAGGAGCTCGTATCAGCCAAGCATCGGTTATCTTGTTGAGTTAGTGTGATAACAATTCTATTTCTATTCCTACTTGTTCATTCACCAGTTTTTTATTTAGATTAATCAGAATTAGGGTTTGCAATCAAATAGTTCTAAATTGTTTATATTCTCCATATTCTCGCACACACTTTTCATACCTCTTAGGCACACAATTTATAGTATCTAGTTCCTATTTCTACATAGATTAAGATATTATCAGTTTGTATTATATTCACACATTGTAATTTGACATTGGAGTACAAGATAGTGTAGGTGAGCATCATATCTTACCATACACTTTAAAATATCTTTTTTATTCTCTCTTTATCTCTCAATCATCTCTTTTTGAGTCTTAAGGTGTGTATGCTAAGGTTCATGTGTTGGAAGATCCTGTAAACCTGTGATTAGGAATGGTTACTGCTTGTGGCTATCTTGGTGTAGGAATTGTTCAATGTCTAATGAAGTGATCTCCTTCACACCTATAACATGGTCTTTGGGGTCTCATTTACCTTGGTTGGGGCCTAGGGTTAGGGTTAGTGTACATTACATTCAAATATTATGGCTCCCAACTAGGTTCACTAGGGTTCTCATAGGGATAGATCTCATTATGCTCTGGCAAATCCATGTAGTAAGCTAGTAGGCTATCTACATGCATCGAGTCAAAACTATGAGCATTTGTATCGATTTTAGAAATCAAGGGAGGTGCTAGCACTAAGTCTCTACTCTAGTTTTCTTCTGTCAATGCATACTTGACTAGGATCACATTGGCTGGGGATGGGGGTTGATGAACAAACATTGGTTGAGCTCTCTGCTAAGCTTGATATTGTGGCTGGTAAGGATGTTGTGGCCTAAAGTATTGCTGAGGTTCATACTGATTTCGGTATCTTCCATGTTGTTGATATGGCTATTATTTTTCCTGACCACTTGCTTGTTGTAAAGGTAGTCTTGCATAGTGTGGTTTGTGTATCTCCTCTCAATGGTGCAGTACTAGCTATTAGGGTTTCCTTGGGGATGAGCCATAATTGGACAAACATTAGCCATGTGATCTCCTCCATAATTGTAACACTGTTTCACTAAGATCATTCTAGGTGCATGTTTACTCAAGAATCTTAATTTCTGTGCTACCTTCTCTACTAGCTCCTCTATTGAAGTGGATGCTTTAGAAGTGAAGCTAGTAGCATTGTCTGAATATTTATAGATCTTGGATACTCTAACTCTTCCCCTAGATTGTCTTCAATGTCAATGCACATACAAACACATTTTTCCATGGTCCTTGGCTCTTTTAGATACACATATGATCTTAGTTTGGCACTTATCAATCCATCCAAAAACAATACTACTTATTTGGTTAGTGTGGGTAATTCTCGAATAGAGAATCTCTCTAGATACTGTCTAAACCTTCTTCTATCTAGTCTAACAATCTCTTGGGGTGTTTTCTTAAAGATATGGATCAGAGATGAGGTATTCTGTTTGATACCACTCTTTAAGAACTATGTGATAAAGGCTTCTAGCAATTGTTCAATATTCCTCAATTGACCTTGGTGTAGTCGTTGATACCACATCAAGGCTATGTTTTTCAGAGTTAGACCAAAAGCATTATATTGAGTGAACAAGTCTTTAACATGTTCCGCTCATAGTACTTGTCTAAACTCCACTACATGATCGTATGGGTCTCCAGTACCATCAAAGTAATTCTTCATGGATTTCACCAGTTGGGTAGATGTCAAGATCCTAGGGTATTCTCTAGGCCTAAGCAAGGGAAACTCATCCATGCCCCTTTGATGTCTTGGATTTCTATGTCTCACTTGATCTATTCTTTGTGTTTCCATTCCTGATTGTTCTCTTCCTACTGTGTTTGAAAAGGTCACCTTAGGTCTTTCTCTAGTTCTTTCCTTATGAGTACCATGGATATGAGATGATCTCGCTCCATGTTGACCACAAGATACATTTGATCTTGGTGGGGGGAGAACTAATTTTCCCTTCCATGTGTATGCATGCCTACCATGCTCGATTACCAAGAACATCCTTTCGGGCGTATTATCTAGATAGAAAACTTTGCTTGGTATCTCAGGATCTTTGAACTCATATATGGTGACTCCACCTACTTCACTAAGTTGATCCGGCTTGAACCTCCAAAAGGCTTCATCCATTTCTCTATTCAAGAATAACTCTATGCTTTTGTTGTCCTTGGGAATCCACTCTTGGGTTATCACTCTAGGTAAGATAGATTTGCCTCAAGGAGTCTTGGGTTCTCATCCTAGGTCTCCTTGTTCTAGGTCTCCCATCTCATTTTCTAGGATTATGTTTCCAAACTCATATGTTTTGTCTGGTAAGCTAGTAACCAATGGTTCCTTGCTTATCGGTGTATGAACCCTCTTCAAACTTGACCACAGGGTGTTCAATTCCATAAGGGTTGATCTGGGTTTTTAAGTTGGATGATTGATCTTCATAGCCCATCCTCATAGAGTACCTAATCGTTTGGTCGTGATATATTCCAACTACATTTTATAGGGACCTTCTGGTGTTTGTAAATAGGCAGTGTTTGAGCTACCTGCGGATATCTCCATGCTAAAAGACATTTATGAATCACTCATTTTTTAGTTTAGCATGTAGGGATAATCACTGATTTGGTGCACCCATGACCTAGCTATGTGATTGACACTAGCTTCAAAAGATCTGATGCTTTGTCTATCCCAACCTAGGTTTCTACTTGATCTAAGGTTCATAAGCCTATTTCATTAACCCAATGTTTTCGAAGTACAACCGCATTGCTAGATTTGTTTATATCAATTACTTGTTCTTTTATAAACTTTTCCCAATGTAATCTTGTCTACCAATTTATCATTGTTAGGAATACTTGAGTTTTATCGCACTTTGAGATGTGATCTATCCACTTAAGTCCATTTCTTTAGGGTTTTCCACAACAATATCATAACTTACACTTGATCTTGTATAATTAGGGTTTCTAGGACTTGATTTGTGCCTAGTGTCAGCCTAATTAATCACTATCACTAATCACACCTAGCCCATACTAGAAATTGACTAAGCAAGTTGAGGGTTCTTCCAACCTCGAGTCTGGTGCTCCAAAAAGCGCACTAATGTCCAGTAAGCATTCCCCAAAGCTTTCTTTGTTCTGCACTTTACCTTGCTCTAGACACCCTTGAATGGCTCTTAATGGACCTGTAAAAGTCCCAAGTTTATATCAAGCTTTAACTTTAATTTATTTGATAGACAATTTTGATTCATGCATTTTTTAAAGAGCCATTTCCCCCTTGTATTGTTGAAAAGACCTTTGGAGCTCCCTTGGCTTCCTAATCCTAGTTGAAGGTCAACTTCAATTTACCCTATCTAAAAATCAACACATGATTTTTAAGAAACAAGCTTTCTGGTGTGAACTCTAGGGCTCATAAAATAGATTTTGGATGAGAAAGTTATGTCAATTTAGGCTCCTGGGGGTCAAACAGACAAACAAAACCTCTCGAGATATTTATTTACTTGTTTAAGGTAGTCCCAATTGTGTGAAAATGTCACAATTTTCTAAGAGAATCATGATGCTATGAGACAATCCCGATCCTATGCCAACTAGAGAATCATGTCAAAAATTAGTTCAAAATTTGGAAAAAAAATGAAAACCCTAATTTTTAACCGAATTTGCCCGTCTATCACGATCAACAAGGCTGTCAATCGCGATGGATAAGGATGTTCATCACAGTCTCTCTATCATGATGGACAGGTCCATCATGGTGGATAGTGTTTGTTGCATGACAGATGATTGTTTATCATGACGGATGGGCTATCGGTCGATGGACTAACTTTGTCATTAAGTTTGTCGGCCGCAATTGACTGAAGTGGCGATTGACACCTATCCATCATCAGGCAGTCCGTCATGATGGACCCCTTGTCCATCATGATGGAGATCTGACTGTCATGATTGACACCTATCTATCACGATGGAAAGGAAAAAGGGGAATTAAAATAAAAATCACATATTCATGATGTGCATTGTTCCTACACTAGCATTGTGCACTTTGTTTTACCAAAAGCCTCTATTTTTAGTCTATCATGATTAATAGAGGAGAATGCCTCGAGGTCTATGTAGATGATTTCTATACTTGGTGGTGTTGCTATAGTTGTTGTGGATGTTAGTACCTACAAGGAAGCTCAAGAAACATGCATAAACAACACACACACACACAATCTCTCTCTCTCTCTCTCTCTCTCTCTCTCTCGATGTCACAAGTGAAATGAGGAAAGGTGAGGTAGAGGTGGGGATGTGGTCAAAATCTAAAAATTTAGCAAAGAAGGAGATGGAGGTGGAAGATGGTGAGAATGGTGATGATGATTATGTAAAAAGTAAGAAAAGTAAAGAAATTACCTAACTACTTACCATTCTAATGTCATATCTCTATGTTTTGCCATCACACGCTGTCCTCGAAGCTCGATCTCCAACAACCATGCCGAATTTGGTGTCACTCTAGCACAATGATAAGCATCAACATGAGGAGATCCACCTCATAATTATCAATTGGGGAAGACGTGAGGGTGGTATGATAACCACAAGCAAGTGAGAGTACAAGTATAAGAGTGAGAAGTACATGAGCATGTACACACATACATGTGATAAGACAAAGGGATGGAACAATGGAATGTTTGATTAGGTAAAACCTTCTTTTTCTCACTTCAATTGCCAAAACAATTCTTCCAAAAATGAGCTGTGTAGATCTTTTTATACTTCTTCACTAGCTTTGGCCCTGTCTAGACCCAGTGTTCAAGCTAATTAAAAAATAGGTTCCTATGCCTATTTGGAGGCTCAAATCAGCTAAAAAAAATACAAAATTTGATACATAGGTACTTCTAGTACTCCTCAAGCTTGGGGACTCCTAGGCTTAAGAAAAATGGACTTGAAATTGAAAAAAATGGAATTCACAATGATGTGTAATGATCAAAATCATTGTTTTACAAGGATTAGGACTTTTGGAAATTGAATTGGCCTAGTTGTCAGATCCTTGTTGACTTCCTTGCCTACTTCCTTAAGCTTGGCCTTCACTCTATCCTAAATCTCTTTGAGTGGTCTCTCTCATGCTACCTTGCCTTGTCAAGCCACTTAGACATCCTTGGCTACTACCAACATCTAGTCTTTGTAATGAGAATGAGGTCGTTTCTTTTGAGAGAATTTAGAAAATTGGATGGATGCTATACACTGATAATATTATGCTATTATGAAGAATGGCACTTAGTCTTTATGCAATTTGCCTCTAGACAAAAAGGCCATTGGCATTAAATGGGTGTACAAGATGAAGCTTAAGCATGATGGAACAATTGATAGGTATAAGGCTAGGCTTGTTGCAAAAGGTTATGCTCAAGAAAGAGGCATTGATTTTGGTGTGACCTTTGCACCCACATGTCGAATGACTATCGTTCATAGCATATGTGCACTTATAGGCCATCATTGCTGGAATGTACATCCCTTGGACATTAAAATAACATTTCTGAATGGTGACTTACATGAAGAAGTGTAGTTTTTCAGCCCTATGGTTTTGTGCAAAAAGGGCACGAAAAAAAGTGTGCAAGTTGAAAAAGGCATTATATGGTTTGAAGCAAGCACCACATGCTTGGTATGAAAAGATACATGCCTACTTGATTGCACACGGTTTTGACAATAGTCCAACTGAGAGCACCTTATATGTTGAGCATGAAAATGATGTGCTTTTGATCATTGTTGTCTATGTTGATGACATGCTTCTCACTGGTCCTCATGAGAAGCATATTACTAATTTTAAGACTGATTTGCATGCCCCATTTGAGATGTTAGATGTGGGGCATTTGCATCATTATTTGGGCATTCAGTTTATGCAAGTTGATGGTGGAATAGCTTTGTGTCAAAAAAAAAATTGCCACATTATTGTAGCATTTTGGTCTTGAAGATTTGAAACCTATTGCCACTCCTATGCAAATAGGTTTATGGTTGAGTCTTCATGATGGTGGAGATGCATTTGATGTTGTTCTCTATCAATAGGCTGTTGGATGCTTGATTTATTTATGCATAACTCCTCTTGATATTCAGTTTGCTATCTCGTAGATAAGAAGGTTTATGCATTGCCCAAATGTCACGCATTGGTAGGCGGTTAAGTGCATTTTTCGCGATTTGAGTGGTACCTGGCTACTTGGATTGTTTTATCCCAAGGGGGATCACTACCACCATATTTAGATGCTTTTTTGTGTCAAACAAAATATTTTGGCAAATTATCGTTGCATTTTGGCCTTGAGGATTGCAATCCTATAGCCACTCCAATGGAAACATGTTTACAATTGAGTCTTCATGATGTTGGAGATGCATTTGATGTTGTTCCCTATGAACAAGTTATTGGATGCTGGATTTACTTATGTATAATTAAACCTTATATTCAGTTTGTTATCTCACATATGAGCACATTTGTGCATTTCCCAAGTGTCAAGCATTGGCATGCGGTTAAGCACATCTTTCGCTAGTTGATTGGTACCCGACTACTTGGATTGTTTTATTCCAAGGGGAGATCACTACTGCCATATTTACATGCTTTTTTTGACTCTGACTGGTTTGGTTGCTATGATGCTCATGTGTCAACTAGTGGTTTTTGCTTCATGCTTGGTAGCTCATGCATATCTTGGTTGATAAAGAAGCATCCTACTATTGCCACTTCTAATTGTGAGGCTGAGTATAGGGCAACTTTCATAGTGATTTTTGAGTGTGTGTGGCTCATATGCCTTTTGGCTGATTGGTGAGTCTTCTGCCACAACCTTCTTCACAAATAGTCAGAGCGCATTGGCAGTTGTGAGGAACCTTGTGTTCCATGCTTGCACAAAGCACATTGAGGTGCATTATCATTATGTCAGGGAGAGGTTCTCTGCTAGAGAGATCAATTTGGCATCTGTGGCCAAATAAGATAACATTCCAGATCTTTTCACTAAGGTGCTCCCTCGGGAGAAGTTTGAAGCTTTTGCAAAGGTTTGTCTGGGCACTTTTTTCCCTCTTTAGGAAGCCTTTTTTTCCCCTAGTTTGTATATATACATATGACCCTAACCAGTTATTACTTATCTTTGAACATTCCCTTGGTAATACATTCAGTATTATGTGTTGTGCTCCAAGCTTCTTCTTCCTTGTGTTATTCTAGTGCTTCCATAGACCTCGAACTCCAACGAAAAAAAACTCCTAAAGAGGGAAAAAAGTGCCTTGGTGGACCTAAGTGTGTTGACACACATCACTACTAAAATATATCAACAAAAAACTATGTGGTTTTGAGTTGGTAAAAACTAGTAAACCATGTCCTCTTTCACTTCCATTCTCTTGCTCCCCATTCAAAGTCTCTGCCTTTTGATTAATATTTGATCACTTTGAATTTGCTTCTCTAGAAACTTTATAGGGCTTCCTCTAAAACTCTCTCCACCTTGCTTTTTGTTGTCCTTGAGGGACATTGTTGTGGGCATGTGAGATGAGCATGGGTGTTTATGCACACATGTGAGGTGTTGCATGTAGACATTTTGCAAGGTAATTGGCATGTGTAAAGCCTGTGGAGAAGGAGATTACAACTTTTTGGAAAGTTTTTTGGATCTTTTGACTAATTTTTTGCATACCCTCAAAATAAAAAATAAATAATGTGTGAAAAAGGAAATAAAATGATGGGAGAATGAGGGTGTGCATGATTGATTCCTGATTCCTCCCCTAGCCCAAAAAGTAAAACAAGCCCAAAAAGTAAAACAAGAGAGGGATGAAAAAAGAAAAAAGAAGGATCAATTAGAGGTCTGTGCTTGCTATGAGAAAATAAAAGGAAATAAGACTACTTCCACCACATTAAAAATAAAGAATAGTCATAGGGCGACTACAATGTAGTGCATGGGTTATCAAGCAAAAAGTGCTTGATGCATAATCTTTGTAGGGTGGCCCTATGAATGTAAATTCAGGTGCACTTATTGAAATAGACGCAAAACATGTGGATTTTTGGATGGTGTCCAAGGGTTGATTGAAAACGAGGATGCCTAAACTATAAAAGTTGAAAGTGATTTTGATTCTCTTCTTTTTTACTAGCTTAATGAGGCATGCGATGCAAAAGATGGGAAGTATTGCACCTAATGAATGATATCTCCCTCCCTTTTATTTGTAAGAGATTAGAAGGAAAAAAACCATGAGAGTAGATGTTTGACAAGCTTGTGATGAATCAACACAGTGGTAATGTGCACCTATGATAGTTGCACATTTCTTGATAATTTTTATTAATAACCATGAAGTACATCAATGCTTTTATGATGTAAAATCTGGGCATGTAAAACATCTACATCAACAAATACACATGGAGGATTGCTTCACTATTCAAAGAATGGACCCTTGATAGGCCATAAGCATTTTGAATCAGTTATTCCATGAAAAGCAATGTACTTGCCTTTCCTTACTTGACCTACTTGTCTTGAAATTACTATGTATCATATGAGAAAGACAATCATTGGCTTCAATTAGCATCATGTATTTGAATTTAGAAAAGCTATCTAGATGAATGGAATTATGCCACTTCTCATGTAGCTCATCCAAGAGAAGATGGATTTGGGTGAGCTTACCTTAAATAAAATATGAGTATGAAAACAAAATATTTAGGTGATAGTAGCTTCACATTACAAGGTATCACTCTTGTGCATGGAGTGTTACAAAAAATGTCTAATGAATGTAATGTGGACCTAGATTAAATGCATATTTGAAGTGCGATCGATCTTGTAATCGTGAAAAAGATAGGGTTGTGCATGAAGCACATGGTTCTTGCACAAAGTGGTTTATTGGGTCCTTGATATATCAAATATTTGCCCCTAAATACATATATAAAATGAACATGAAGTTCTACATGGACAACGTGAATTTTGGAAAAACAAAAGAAAATTATATGTACATATATATAACTCTATGTTTGCCCTTTAAGAGTATAAGGTGCATGAATAAGGGATTTAGAAGAGGAGTTTGAAATCTTTTCAAACCTGCATTATTTTCTTGTCCAGGGATGGTTGAGATTTCTTAGGTACCCTTTTTTTATTATTCTTGAATTTTGTTTTTGTGTTTGATTTTTCTTTGGTGGTTGAGATTGCTTTTGAGTTTGTGACCCTAGGTTCTTTGGTTTCTTGTGTACCTTCATAGTCATAGAATTGAGCATAGAGTTTGGAACCCATACCTAAGTGGATTGCATTGCTTGGCTCAAAGGGCCTTGGGGATCCAAATTTGTTTCAAAATAATTCTCAAATCATTAAGAGTATAAATTGTCAAAGTAGCTTGTAAGGTGAGGCTCAGTTCTTCTTGTAAACATGAGAAGAATCCTCGAATAGTGTTACCTATTTCTTGGGTACCCATATTTGTGATTGAGAAGCTTCAGTGGCCATAAGAGAATTAGGTAAGCAATGTTGTTTAGCTACATGAGTGATGGGTTTTGTCTATTTTTTGGTTGTTTTTGTACTTTCCCAGGTGTTTGTACACTCTTATGTTGATTGAAAAGTGATGGTTTTGGTATCTGTTTCAAATTGGAAGAAGGCTAAAAAACTATTGGAGTTTGCTTGGAAATCAAGCCATTGATTGAGGAATAAGGGAAGAAATACATTTTTTCTTTCCCTCTTGGGTAACAATGTACCATTTTCTAGATTTAAGACTAGTGGATAATGAATTATCCAATTGTATTACTTGTCCAATTCATTCATCACCCTCACAAACTAAGAATTTGATATATAATTCAACCTTACAAATGGATGGGAAGTGTCACTTCTCCAATGCATGGGGTTTGAGTACCACCTAAGCCTATGAGGTAGGATTTGAATGGGTTAATCTTGAACTTGAGTTCCAATTGAGAGGAAACCTTATGACATTATCTACAAAAGTTACATCTATGAGAAATTTTACCATCATAGGGGAGTGCCCTTATTCCAACTACACATTTTCTTCTATCTTTGATTGGCTTTATTATGTGGCATACTGAGTAGCTAGCCATGGCAATGGCTTGTGGCTCAATGAATGACTTCATGGGAATTTCTCTATGTACCTTCGAGCACATGTTTTGATTGATGTGTCTCAAAAGTAAATGGATATGATCTAATTCTTTTTCTTGAGCATGTGATGTGTCTTTGTTCTTTTCTATTGTTATCCACTTGTAATTGTATATGTATGTTTGTAGTGAGGGGATCTTGGTGGAGTTTGACTCTACAACCATTGATGTAATTATGAAAAATTTCACCTTCTAGTGTGATTAGCTAAATGACACCACTAGCTGATATAACATGTATCACATAGGGTCCACGTATCCATTTCTATAGCTTCTTTGCATGTTGTATAGTAAAGACAAGTGCAAGGTCACTTTCTTATGATTTTTAATCCTTTATGTGTGCATAGAAATAAGTTTTTTGGCATTTCTTATGTATAGATGTCTGTTGTAAACTTAAGACACATTTCTTGCAATGCATCAAGATTATCTACCAAAGTAAATAAATCATCATCATTACATTCATAGTATCTTGATAATTTGAAAGTCAAAATAAGGAATTCAATAGGTAGAAATGCATACTATACATATACTAAATTGAATCAGCTAGATCCCAATTGATTTTTTTATGCTACATTATATGCCCAAAGTGCATGGTGCAATTTCTTATCCCAATCTGATCATACAATTTTAACAAGTTTAGTTAGAAGTGTGCATAGCACTTTGTTGGAATTCTCAATTTGACTATTTTCTTGAGGATTATATAGACCTCATTTTTTATGGACAACCAAAAATTCTTTCAATAAATCCTCTATGACGTCATTTACAAAATGATTATCTCTATAGTTGATTATCTCAATGGAGAGGTCGAACCTCATAAATACTTGTTCAAATAAAAATCTTGCAATTATTTGAGCATTTGAATTTGTAATAGCTCGTGCCCTCATCTATTTGGTGAGAAAATCTATCATTAATATGGTGCACTCTATATGAGATATTTTCATAGGTGTGCTAATAAGAACGATAAATTATATCTTCCATTTTGAAAATGTGCATCCTACCATAATTGGCCTAAGACACTTTCGATCTCGATTAAATGGGTATTTTTCTATTTGGAATGTATCACACCTACTCATGGGTGTTTGTATGTCATCTTCATTGAAATTTTTTGTTTTCGACTATATATTCCCCATTTTCTCCTCATTTCTCATGTGTGCCTGTGTAAGAGAGAGAGAGAGAGAGAGAGAGTGGGAGAGAAGGTGTTTGTATGTACAAGTTTCTGTGGTTTTCCTGATTCTTTACATGACACATAGGCCTCAGCCCTCAATTTCAAAGTTCCCACCAAAACTTTCAAAAAATCGCGATTTTGTAGGGAAAATCACGATTTTGTGGAAAATTCAATTTTTTTCTCAGCATCGTGATTTTCCTAATATTGGAAGTTCATGCCTAAAATCATTTTCAAAATCACAATTTTCAAGTCATTCTCAAAATTGTGATTTTCATGTCATTCTCAAAATCGCGATTCTCAGGTCATTCTCAAAATCGTGATTCTCAGGTCATTCTCAAAATCTCGATTCTTAGGTTGTCCTCAAAATTGTGATTTTTAGGTTGTCTCAGCATTCCTGTTGGAGTCAGACGTCTGCAGAAGCACGCAAAAAGCACAAGTAAGAAGAAGAAGCTTGGAGCACAACACACAACACTGAATGTATTACCACTAGAATGTACAAAGATAAGTAGCCCATTAGGGCAATAGGCATATATACAAGCTGGGGGAAAAAAACCTCCTAAAGAGAGAAAAAGTACCCTTACGGTCCTAGAGTGTTCACACACATCGCTACCTAAATATATCAACAAATCCCCCCTGGGAGTGATGCAGTGAACAAGTAGCTGGCACTCATGTATAAGGAAGTGCCAAGCTATGTGGAAATCACTCCACAAAAGGAAGTAAGCCCAAAGCTTTGTGAAAAGCTTCAAACTTCTCCCTAGGCAGAGCCTTCATGAAAAGGTCTACAATGTTCTCCTGCGTGCGCACATATGCCAAGCTGATCTCCCCAGCAAATAACCTCTCCCTGACATAATGAAAATGCACCTCAATGTTCTTAGTGCGAGCATGGAACACAGGGTTCCTCGCAATTGCCAATGCACTCTGACTATAAGTGAAGATGGTGGTGGCAGAAGATTGACCAACACCCGAATCATCCATAAGGAGTCTGAGCCACACACACTCAATAGTCGTTGTGAAAGTTGCCCTATACTCAGCCTCACAACTAGAAGTGGATATAGTAGGATGCTTCTTGCTCAACCAAGATATACATGAGCTACCAAGCATGAAGCAAAAGCCACTAGTGGACACACAAGTGTCATAGCAACCAGCCCAGTCTGAGTCAAAAAAAGCATGCAAATCTGGCGGTAGTGATCCCCCCTTAGGATAAAACAACCCAAGTAGTCAAATACCACTCAAGTAGCGAAAGATGTGCTTAACCGCCTACCAATGCTTGGCACCTGGGCAATGCATAAACTTGCTCATTTATGAGACAGTAAACTGAATATCTGGCCGAATGCATAAGTAAATCAGGCATCCAACAGTCTGCTGATAGAGGACAACATCAAATGCATCTCCAGCATCATGAAGACTCAATCGTAAACCTGTCTCCATAGGAGTGGCAATAGGCTTACAATCTTCAAGGCCAAAACACTGCAATAATGTGTCAATATATTTCATTTGACACAAAGCCATTCCACCATCAGCTTGCATAAATGGATGCCCAAATAGTGATGCAAATGCCTCAAATCAGACATCTCAAATGAGGAATGCAAATCAGCCTTGAAATCAACAATATGCTTCTCAATGGGACTAGTGAGCAGCATGTCATCAACATAGACAACAATGATCAGAAGCACATCATTAGCACGCTTAACATATAAGGTGCTTTCAGTTGGATTGTTCTCAAAATCATGTGCAATCAGATAAGCATGTATTTTCTCATACCAAGCACGTGGTGCTTGCTTTAAACCATATAATGCCTTCTTTAACCTGCACACCTAGTTTTCATGCTCTTTTTGCACAAAGCCATGGGGCTGAAAAACATACACTTCTTCATGCAAGTCACCATTCAGAAATGTAGTTTTAATATCCAACTAATGGATATTCCAACCATGATGGGCTGCAAGTGCACAGATGCTCCGAATAGTAGTCATATGGCATGTAGGTGCAAAGGTCTCATCAAAATCAATGCCTCTTTCCTATGCATAACCCTTTGCAACAAGCCTAGCCTTATACCTATCAACTATTCCATCAGGCTTACAATTTAGCTTGTAAACCCACTTAGTACCAATGGACTTCTTGCGAGGAGGCAAGTCACATAAAGACCAAGTACCGTTCTTCAAAAGTAATAATCACGTCGTCATTTGACAGATCATGAACTGTACATCTTTCATCAACAAATTTCACAACCAAGCCAATCTTGGCTAATGCAAAAACTGATAATAGATTTTTCTTGATCCTTGGCACAAACAAAGCATCTGACAAAGTGAAAGGACTACTATCAGCAGTAGTCAAAATGATCTTACCAACTCCCATAACAGGATAAGAGGAGTTGTTGGTGCATGTAACAGTATTCCCTATCGAGGTAGGCTCGAGTGAAGAGAAGAAACTGTAGTACGAGGTTATATGTTTGGTTGCCCCATTGTCAAAGTACCAAACATCTGAGTCTACTACAGACATGCACTGCTCATGAGAAGATGGGTCAAAATTCCAAACAATAGTAAACGCCCATTCTTCTTCCTATGCAAGATTAGCAGACTCTATTTTTGGTGTAGAAGCCTCTGCAACAACCATTCCAGTCTCTTTCTTCTTTGCCTCTTTAGCAACCAGTTTTAGACAGTTCTTTATGATATGATAATTTCCTTTACAGTACTTGCAAAACAATTTGTGCTTTTCTGATTTCTTTTCATATTTCTCTTCCCTCTTCGATTGTGCAAAATTAGTAGATTTCTGCTTACTAGTTGAAGAGCTCCATTTTCCTTTGCCCTTCTGACTAGCCATGAAAGTTTGATCTAGAACATGCATAATGAACCTGTTCTGCCTCGACTAATCTTCCTACAACAGAACAGAGACTAACTCCTCAAATGACAAGGCATTTGGATTGCCTTCCATCACCAACCGAAGAGTAGAAGCAAAACTCTGATATGAATCAGGAAGACCATTCAGAATGATCTGGACAAGTGAGCTATCTAGTATAACCTCATCAACAGAAATCAATTGTTCCTTCAAGTATTTGATCTTTGTTAGAAAACTATCCATAGAATCACCTTCATTCATGTGCTCACTCTCCAACTGTTTGGAGGTAAAAAACACAAGCCTCGTTCATAGCTTGGTACAATGTGGTAAGTGTATCCCAAGCATCCTTAGCTGTTCTGCAAGAGCGAATGTGAGAAAGAATGGCATCTTTGATAGACAAAGCTATCAATGCATGTGCTTGGGTATCTCTGCCATCCCAACAAATTTGCTCTATAGTAGGTGTAGCAGAAACCGTAGCACAAATATGAATATGTAGAATATCATCATCTTCGACAATTGGGACGTGTTGCAGGCAAGGAAGTTTATAGCTTCTAGGTTACAACCAAGTAGCCATTGCCCCATAAGATCAACACAAAAAGGCCTTCACCATAGAGTGGGGAATCTTTGCATTTTGTGTGATGCCATTTGGGCTCACCAATGCACTTGCAACATTCCAAAGGTCATATGTCATGTCTTCAAAGAGTTCTTGTAAAAGAGCTTAGAAGTATATATGGACAATTTATGTGCTCATTCCCAAGAAAGAAGAGACCACATCCTAGAGCTTAGATAGATCTTCAACAAGTGTAGACAACATTGAGTTTGTGTGAATCCAGAAAAGTGTGTGTTCATGGTACATCAAGGTAAGATCTTAGGTCGTATTGTTTCTAAGAACAGAATATCAACAAATGAGGACAAAGTAAGAGCCATAGCAGAGTTGCAGAGGCCAAGGAACGTTAAAGATGTACAAGCCTTTATAGGACATTGTGGATATTATCATAGCTTTATCCATATGTATGCGATCATAGCCAAACCTCTTTATGCTTTGTTGACAACTTTTGAGTGGAATGACGAATGCAAAAATTCCTTTGATAAGCTGAAGAGACATTTGTGCACAACACCAATACTGACCACTCCTGATTGGAATAAACCACTGCATGTCCATGTAGATGCATCAAATTATGCAATAGCATGTGTGCTAGGACAACCCACAAGTGAAGGAAATCTAGATTTGCCTACAACATATCAAACACCGCTAAACGAAACTATACAACAAATTAAGGAGAAGGCTTAGGCATGGTATATGCTATGAAGAAGTTTAGACACTATCTACTGGCCAACAAGTTCAAGTTTTTCACTGATCATCAAGCTTTAGTATATTTGGTCAAGAAACCTTGCAATACAGGATGTTTAGTAAGATGGTTCCTCTTACTAATGGAATGCAACTTTGAAGTGGTTGTTAGGAAAAGTAGGACCCACCTCAAGGTGGGTTACCTATCTTGCATCACTTCACGAGAGTTACCGCAAGGATTTTTTGATGAACTACCCGATGCTTATCTATTCAATCTAGAAGTTGTTCCTAAATGGGCAAATAAGTTGATATATGTCCTAACCTTCAGACACACATATAAGAATGTGAAAGCGAACAAAGATGAAATTATAACATCACAAAAATATCAAATATTGGCAAGAAGTATGTACAAACAAGATACAGAGGGTGTATTAACTTGTTGTGTCGAGGAGGATGAACATAGTAGCTGGTTGCAACAAACCCATGAAGGATCGCTAGGAAATCACTATTCTAAACAATGAACATTGCATAATCTGAAATATTTAGGAGTGTATTGGTCTAGTATGGATAGGAATCTAGGGTGCCAAAAGAGACCCCCAGTGGAGTATGCTACCCTTTATCACGTGTCGTTAATTCCAAAATGGAGTGTTCCATTAAGAGAATTTATGAAATTGGGAACACTACCCAGTGAGGCTAGTCTAGCAAGAAAATGAAGCATGGAGCAAGAGGCTCAAGACGATGCCTTAGTAGGAAACCTGTATTGAAGAGGCAAAGATGGATACTTAAGACTATGCGTTCACGAATCAGACTATTTGACAATCTCAGAAACAACACATACCGGTGTTGCAGGTAGACACTTCGGGCCTGATCGAGTAGTAAGACCATTCTATGCTCAGGACTTTGGCAGACCACTCTTCATATGGATGCACATACCTATGTGAAGAGATGTGACACATGGCAATGTGGACAAGTATTGAATTGACTGATTTTTGACAAAATAAAAATCCCTCCTTTGTGCTCACCTTGTAAAATACACTTCTCTTCTTTGTGTGACAATATCTTACTCTCTTTCAAATACAACTTTGTAACCATCATTTAAAAATGCAGATATAGATAGCAGATTCTTCTTGATATTAGGTACATATAAAACATCTGAAATCTGAAAATTACCACCTTCTCTTAACTTTAGGGTTACTGTACCTATTCCCACAACATCCAAATCATTGCCATCTGCAATAGTAACTCTTCTACCTGAAGAATAGGAAAGAGAAGAAAATACTTCTCTACATCCTGTCATATGCTTAGTAGCACCTGAATCAAATATCCAAGGATCTGCTGAAAGAACTTGTAAAGCTGCCTGATCAAAAGCTACTTCCTCAATGATGATATAGGCATAAGAATCACCTTGAGATTTCCCTTTTTGTCATCTTCTGCAACATTATATGATGCCTTTTTCTTTTCTGTTGCAATCCTTTTCTGACAAACTACTATGAAATGTCCAGGTTTCTTGCAATAGTGACATAATGCTTCCTTCTTCTTAGAAGATTTCTCTTTAGATGTAGTAGAAACAAAATCTGAAGTAGAAGGTAAAGAGCACTTACTTTCCATCTTGGATTGTTTCTCTTTCTTGTCCTTCTTCTTCTTTTTACCCATTGATGAAGATAAAAGTGCTTCTTCATTCTCTTCCATTCCCTTCAACTGATCTTCATCTTGAAGTAACAAGAACTCTAACTCTTCAAATGTAACCTCTCTATCTCTTGTTGTAAGTGTAAGAGTGGTTATAAAAGACCGATATGAGATAAGAAGTGAATTAATCAGCGTATTTACCATTTCTTCATCAGATATCTCAACTCCTACATTTAGAAGTTGATCTCTCAAGTCAATGAGCTTTGTAATGTGGGTTTGAATTGACTCACCAGTGTTGATATATTTAGGTAGTGATGTGTGTGAACACTCTAGGACCGTCGGGGCACTTTTTTCCCTCTTTAGGAGGTTTTTTTCCCCGGCTTGTATATACGCCTATTGCCCTAATGGGCTACTTATCTTTGTACATTCTCTAGTAATACATTCAGTCTTGTGTGTTGTGCTCCAAGCTTCTTCTTCTTCCTTGTGCTGTTCGCGTGCTTCCGCAGACGTCTAACTCCAACAATTGGTATCAGAGCAGGTCGTTGCTTCTTCTAGGGCGCCGTCGACACTCCTCCGTTTGCAGTCTCAGATTCGCACAAAATTTGGTGAGCATACTCAGGGTGTTTCCGAGATCAAAACAGCTTTGCTGTGTGGTGCCGAAATCGCGATCTGAGCTCGTTTCGGCCTCCGAACGCACTATCGCAGTGCTTGTGCAGGCTATTTCGTCCTTTTGTGCCAAAGGTATATACCAGTTTCTGTTCGCCAGTTTAAGCGTCTCGAAGTCTGCTACAGGTCTAGCAGAACTCGTGTGGGCAGTTCTGTTCAACTTTTTGAGATACAGTCAATTTTCTGCATCAAGGTATTTTAGTCACCGGCCATGGCTGAAAGCAGTGATGTATTCCGTATGTTGGCTGTTGAGGATAAGTTGGATGGTACCAACTACCCATTATGGGCTTATATGATGCGACATGTACTGGTTGCAAAAGGATTGTGGAACATTGTGCAGGGTGTTGAAAGACGTCCTGTTACACCTGTAACGACAGGTACTGCAAATACAGGTGTTGGAGCTGATGAAGATGGTGTCGAAGATGATATTCCGCAGATTCCTGTTCGTGCTGCTGTTTCTGTTGCACCTACTACAGAGCAGATTCGTTGGGATGGCAGAGATGCCCAGGCACATGCATTGATAGCTTTGTCTGTCAAACGTGCCATTATTCCTCACATTCGCTCTTGCAGAACAGCAAAGGATGCTTGGGATACACTTACCACTTTGTACCAGGCTAGGAATGAGGCTCGTGTTGCTTACCTCCGAAAACAGTTGGAGAGTGAGCACATGAATGAAGGTGATTCGATGGACAGTTTTCTTACAAAGATCAAAGACCTGAAGGAACAATTGATTTCTGCTGATGAGGTTATACCAGATAGCTCACTTGTGCAGACCGTTCTGAATGGCCTTCCTGATTCATATCAGAGTTTTGCCTCTACTCTTCGATTGATGATGAAAGGCAATCCGAATGCCTTGTCATTTGAGGAATTAGTCTCTGTTCTGTTGCAGGAAGATCAGTCCAGGCAGAACAGGTCCATTATGCGTGTTGCAGATCAAGCTTTCCTGGCTAGTCAGAAGGGCAAAGGAAAATGGAGCTCTTCTACTAGTAAGCAGAAATCTGCAAATGCTGCATAATCGAAGAACCAGGATAAAGATGAGAAGAAATCAGAAAAGCAGAAATTGTTCTGCAAGTACTGTAAAGGAAATGATCATATTATAAAGAACTGTCCAAAACTGGCTGCTAAAGAGGCAAAGAAGAAAGAGGCTGGAATGGTTGTTGCAGAGGCCTCTACACCAAAAACAGAGTCTGCAAATCTTGTGCAGGAAGAAGAATGGGCGTTTACTACTGTCTGCAGTTTTGACCCATCTTCTCATGATCAGTGCATGTCTGCAGTAGACTCAGATGTTTGGTACTTTGACAGTGGGGCGACCAAACATATTACCTCGCAGCGCAGTTTCTTCTCTTCACTCGAGCCTGCCCCTACAGGGAATACTGTCACATGCGCTAATAACTCCTCTTATCCTGTTATGGGAGTTGGTAAGATCATTCTGACTACTGCTGATGGTAGTTCTTTCACTTTGTCAGATGCTTTATTTGTGCCAGGGATCAAAAAGAACCTGTTATCAGTTTCTGCATTAGCCAAGATTGGCTTGGTTGTGAAATTCGTTGATGACAGGTGTACAGTCCATGATCTCTCAAATGGCGATGTGATTATTGCTTCTGGCATTTTATGTCGTGGGCTGTATAAGCTCATAGACTATGAAAGATCTGTGAATGATTCGGCATGTGCAGTTCATGATTCTCAGGCTATGTCAGATGCAAAGCTTTGGCATGCACGCTTTGGTCATCTGAATTTTGCTAGCTTGTTACGCCTGCAGAAATCTGAAATGGTGTCCTCTTTGCCCAAACTTGAGGCACCTGGAAAACATGTTTGTGAAGGCTGTATTTTGGGCAAAATGCAGCGTTCTTCCTTTCCAAAAGATGGTTCAGTTCGGGCTATGCAGAAATTGCAGCTTGTACATAGTGATGTCTGTGGTCCTATGCAGACACCCTCTTTTGGAAATTACCTTTACTTCGTGACTTTCATTGATGATTTTTCCAGGCATGCATGGGTATATCCACTCAAAGCAAAGTCCGAAGTGTTCATGTGCTTCAAACAGTTTTTGGTTTTGGCTGAAAATCTGTCAGCATGTAAAATGGGCACCCTCCGTTCTGATCGAGGGGGGGAATATATGTCTTCAGATTTTAATGCATTTCTGGCTGAACGTGGGATAAAACACCAGTGTACAGTGCCGTATACACCTCAACAGAATGGAGTTGCTGAACGAAAAAATAGGTCACTCATGGAGATGGCGAGGTGCATGGTCAAAAGTCAGGCTTTACCACATAGTTTCTGGCTTGAGGCTGTCATGTGTGCAGCATATGTACTGAACAGGTGTCCCACCAAAGCGTTGCAGTCTATCACTCCATATGAGGCTTGGCATGAGCGCAAGCCATCTGTTGCTCATCTGCGTGTTTTTGGTTGTTTGGCATATGCATTAGTGCCTGAACAACATCGCAGAAAATTGGATGATAAGGCAGTAAAATGTATTTTTGTTGGGTACAGTTCTGAAAGTAAAGGCTATCGTCTGTATCATCCACAGACTAAACGCATTCTGGTTAGCCGTGATGTTGTCTTTGTGGAAGATGCTATTCAGCCATTGCTTTCATGTACTAAGGAGACATCTGTTAGCTCCAAAGACATGTATGATACTTTGATGCCTCTTTTTACAGGTGGACAGGCTAGCGCTGGTCCCAATGAGGCAACTTCTCAGCCTTTGCAGGTTTCATATGATGATGCAGATCATTCCATTTTTGATGCAGATTTACATGATGCACTTGTTGATGAGAGAGCTGATATTGAACAGGCAAAAACTATGCCAAAATGGCTGGTGCAGACTTTGCGTGACAGCAAATTAGATGCACCTTTGTCATATCGTACTCGTTCAGGCTCTCATAGTACCTCCTTTGCATCAGATTGCTATGCTATGGCTGCATCTAGTCTCTGTGATGAGAATGAGCCTGTTTCTTTTGATGAAGCACAAAATTCAGAAAATTGGAAGGCTGCTATGCAATCTGAATATGATGCTATAATGAAGAATGGTACATGGTCTTTATGTGACTTGCCTCCTGGCAAGAAGGCCATTGGCACTAAGTGGGTATACAAGCTGAAGCGTAAACGTGATGGTACAGTTGACAGGTATAAGGCTAGGCTTGTTGCAAAGGGTTATGCACAGGAAAGAGGCATTGATTTTGATGAGACCTTTGCACCTACATGCCGTATGACTACTGTTCGGAGCATTTGTGCACTTGCAGCCCATCATGGTTGGAATGTACATCAGTTGGACATTAAAACAGCATTTCTGAATGGTGACTTGCATGAAGAAGTGTATGTTTTTCAGCCCCGTGGCTTTGTGCAGAAAGGGCATGAAAACCAGGTGTGCAGGTTAAAGAAGGCGTTATATGGTTTAAAGCAAGCACCACGTGCTTGGTATGAGAAAATACATGCCTATCTGATTGCACATGGTTTTGAGAACAGTCCAACTGAAAGCACCTTATATGTTAAGCGTGCTAATGATGTGCTTCTGATCATTGTTGTCTATGTAGACGACATGCTGCTCACTGGTCCTCTTGAGAAGCATATTGCTGATTTCAAGGCTGATTTGCATGCCTCATTTGAGATGTCTGATTTGGGGCATTTGCATCACTATTTGGGCATTCAGTTTATGCAAGTTGATGGTGGAATGGCTTTGTGTCAAACGAAATATATTGACACATTATTGCAGCGTTTTGGCCTTGAAGACTGTAAGCCTATTGCCACTCCTATGGAGACAGGTTTACGATTGAGTCTTCATGATGCTGGAGATGCATTTGATGCTGTTCTCTATCAGCAGGCTGTTGGATGCTTGATTTACTTATGCATTACTCGGCCAGATATTCAGTTTGCTGTCTCACAGATGAGCAGGTTTATGCATTGCCCAGGAGTCACGCATTGGAAAGCGGTTAAGCGCATCTTTCGCTACTTGAGTGGTACTCGGCTACTTGGGTTGTTTTATCCCAAGGGGGGATCACTACCGCCAGATTTGCATGCTTTTTCTGACTCAGATTGGGCTGGTTGCTATGACACTCGTGTGTCCACCAGTGGTTTTTGCTTCATGCTTGGTAGCTCATGTATATCTTGGTTGAGCAAGAAGCAGCCTACTGTGGCCACTTCCAGTTGTGAGGCTGAGTATAGGGCAGCTTTCACAGTGACTGTTGAGTGTGTGTGGCTCAGACGCCTTATGGTTGATTTGGGTGTTGGCCAGTCTTCTGCCACCACCATCTTCACTGACAGTCAGAGTGCATTGGCAGTTGCGAGGAACCCTGTGTTCCATGCTCGCACTAAGCACATTGAGGTGCATTATCACTATGTCAGGGAGAGGTTCTCTGCTGGGGAGATCAGCTTGGCATATGTGCCCACGCAGGAGAACATTGCAGACCTTTTCACGAAGGCTCTGCCTAGGGAGAAGTTTGAAGCTTTCCGCAAAGCTTTGGGCTTACTTCCTTTTGTGGAGTGACTTCCACATAGCTCGGCACTTCCTTATACATGAGTGCCAGCTCCTTGTTCACCGCATCACTCCCAGGGGGGATTTGTTGATATATTTAGGTAGTGATGTGTGTGAACACTCTAGGACCGTCGGGGCACTTTTTTCCCTCTTTAGGAGGTTTTTTTCCCCCGGCTTGTATATACGCCTATTGCCCTAATGGGCTACTTATCTTTGTACATTCTCTAGTAATACATTCAGTCTTGTGTGTTGTGCTCCAAGCTTCTTCTTCTTCCTTGTGCTGTTCGCGTGCTTCCGCAGACGTCTAACTCCAACAACCAGCCTTCATCCTTGTATTTGCTAGTTGTCTCCTCAAGTGAGCTTTCCTAGCAGGATTTTTGCTTTCAAAAAGGTTCTCAAACTTCAACCAATCTTGTCTAGAACTTCTGCACGATCTGATTTGTGGTAGAATATGCTTTTTGACACTCATTGCTATGAATGAGAGAGCTAAAGAATCTCTAGCATCCCATCTTGCTTGTTCTTCAGTAGGAGGAACTCTGGGT
Source organism: Ceratopteris richardii (assembly GCA_020310875.1). Taxonomy (NCBI): domain Eukaryota; kingdom Viridiplantae; phylum Streptophyta; class Polypodiopsida; order Polypodiales; family Pteridaceae; genus Ceratopteris; species Ceratopteris richardii. The sequence goes on along the minus strand of CM035439.1, from coordinate 127,968,261 downwards.
AAGGATCTACCTACAACTCTGGATGTAGAAGTGGTTACCTCTTCTTCAGTCGGTTCTGTGATTGCAATACCAGTACCTCTTGAAGTTGTTGTATCCTCTTCTTCGCCTTCTCGTCTTGGCCTTGTTAAGGATCCATTGATGATAGTCCATAAATCCTTTGTCACTAACAAATTCATCATCATGAAACTCCACATAGGATAATTAGACGATCCATCTAACTTGTCCTCAATCTCAATTCTATACTCACTCATCTTAACTAAGTGTGTATGTAAAATTATGCTTTGATACCAAGTGTTGGAATTTGGGGCCCCAAGATCTTCGAATACTAAAAACCTTTGAGCATACAAACTTAATTAAACAAGATGATAAGTGAGAGATAGAAAGAGATCTTGAGACAAGAATAAGTAAGGTAAGCAAAGTGCTTACTCATTAAATATAGACGGCCGAATTACAACATGGGAGTACTACTCAACCATATAATTGTGCGCTCACTAGATGGAAGAATAGACAAGAAGATGATGATGTATAGAATTTCAGATTGTGTTGTTATAATCTGAGTGTGTGTGAAGTAATTGAGCAATGAAGTGAACCTAACCTCTCAAGAAAGTGCAAAAAATATGAAAATCAACAAACCCTAATTCTGAAATTAGGGTTCAAAAACCCTAAAAACAGAAAATAAGGTTAACTTACAAAAGATAGCTGCCACACCAACTTGTAGAAGACTCCTTGCTCCAAGAGAGTAGCCTCTCCTTCACCTTCCTTCACCTCCAAAGCTTCATAACTCCAAAATTGACACAAGTAAGCATCAACTCTAGCTCCAAGATTGTCAAAAGAGTGCCCAAGGTGCTCCTTATATAGTTGTTGTACTCGTGCAATAAAGCTATCGTTAAAATTTGCAAAAAAATCCTCCAAAAGCTTCGATCACTATTTTTAATTGATTGGATAACTATTTTTGCTTTTCGGGGCTTAAAAAAATTATATCACTAAAAATTGATTTTGCTTTTATTTTGATCGCTGAAAATACTTTGCTTTTGCCATCTTGACTAATTATCCTAGCTGCTTTTGAGTTTGGACCCTCAAAATTTTTATCCTCCATTTTAGGTAGAATTAGGGTTTGAGTTTTCTCCCAAGTCTAACCTCTGATGAAGAAATGAAACATATCACTAGATAGCTCTTGCCAAGCTCTATCTATCCAGCCTAAAAAAGTTTTACCCAAACTGTACAAAGAAATCCTCAGTCCAAAATGTGGATTTGCTGGAAATGGACCATATGTACATTGATTTCCAACATAGAATCAGATTAGATAAAATGCAAGGAGGATGTTCAACCTTGTAATATTTTTCAAATCAATTGATTACAAAAAGGTGTCCTTTTTCTTTGATTACTTTTTTAATATTATGAAGTATAATTTATACTAATGTTTCAAATTGTTTTGAGAGGTTCCAAATATATCGAGGTCTTCAATCTTTGCCTTGAAAAAAAACTTAACCTTTTTTTTGCACATGTTTATGTTTGAGACATAATTATTAAATATTTAAAATGATGAGATTCAATGGATCCTAGTGTTCAATGTTTGTGCCAATATGTATATATGTATGCATGCATTCATGCATGTGCCATGCTTGCATGTATGATCTAAGTTTGCATGTATGTGTATGTTTGTATACATGTATGTATTTAATATGTATGTGTTTATGTATATGTTTGCATGTGTGATGCTTACATATGTGATGTTTGCATGTGTGTATGTTTGTATTCTTGTATTATTGCATCTATGTATGTGTGTATATATGTATGTTTGATGTATGTGTGATGCTTGCATGTATATATTATGTTTATATGTATATATGTATGTTTGTATTCATGATTATATATATGTATGTGTGTGTGCATTGAACAATACTTTTATAGATTTCAAGGCTTGCTTATAGAACATATTGAAATTCGGGCCCTCTCTCTCATAAGGAATTTGGTAATCTAATGTTGTTTTGAGATGTGTGTATAAGTATGTATGCATGTGTGTGTATGTGCAAGTGTGTGAAGTGTTGGATGATAAACACCCCTATGTGCACAACAAAAGAAAATGAACCCTCCTAGGATCTTGAAATTTGTACGACATAGGCTCTGTATTTTCTAAGTTTCTCTTAGTACATGCAAAGACTGAAAAAAAAAACTTTTCAACATTAAAATAGATGTAGAGGGCTTTCAAATGAGAGTAAAATCACTCCATTTGGATACTGGATGATGCCTCAACCAGCTGCAAAAAAACAGATAGCTTGATCTCTTCACATAGTACTAGCTAACTACACAGACACTATTCTGGACATTTCTCTGCACATGTGCAGGCACTGAACCCGAGACTTATACCACTGAAAGTAGAACTTATAAACTTTCCAACAAGACAAAAAACATTGAGAATCGATTCTGGATGAAGGAGACATAACAATTACAAGACCGCAGGCATCATCTAGATAGATAGAGTGTGTAAAAGTGAAATTTCTGCAAAATATGCAGAGAATAGTTAATAGGGGGTGTGCTTAAGCAAGCGGGCAGCTTGGAAACGTATTTCCATGACTCTAAGTCATAATACAACTCATTAAAGGTTTTAAAGACCACATACTAACCTCTTTAACCAATCAAAAGCATATACATGTCAAAACTGAGGTCCAATCACATCAAGAGGTGAGCTAAATCTTCTCTAATCAACTTCTTTCCATTATGGGCATGATTTGATGCCTCAAACTTGTGGAAATCAGCCTCCTTTGATTGTGGATGATGTGGAAGGTTCAATTTGGGATGTTCCCACACTCTTGAGCTTGAACAACTTTCAACACGCAGGAACTAGGTATGTATATGCTAAAATAAATCAAGGCCTTTGATCTTTATATGACATATTTATGTTTTGCTATTGATATGATTGAAATTTATACATGTATGTAGGTATGTATATGCACTAGTATGTATATGCTTTAATTATTATGTATGACGATGCAGGCATGGGTAATTATGGGCAGCTATGTATATGCACATGTATGTATGTGCTCGATTTCTTGGTATACGTGTTGAGAATATGAGAGTGCATCTCCCTTTTGTATCTAGGAGAGACTCCATTTTCTTTGGGTGTGTGTAGAAGTGCGAGAGACACACAAGAAGCACACACAACAAACGTAACAAGACACACAGAGAAGACGAATGGCTAGAATAGCTCTCTCTATTGACGATGTTCAAAACTAAAGTAAGAGTTGAACAATACCCTAAGTACAAAGTACCACCACATATGAGTGAATCATGTATGTGGTAACATGGGGAAAAAACCTCTAGCCAGGACTAGAGTAAAAATTGCCCATGTAGAGGGAAAAGATTCACATCAAAGCTACTCAAGGAACACATGTGTAAAAAAAACCCCCCCTTGGAGCGAATGATGTGACCACATACAGGGAGTGACAGACCAGGCCCCCAAAAGGTAATAATCCCAGAGCTTTGTGAAAACCTTCAAACTTTTCCAATGGAAGAGCTTTGGTGAATATGTTTGCCACATTATCTTGTGTATGCTACCGTTAGTGTCCATGTGAAAGGCCAAATGGCCACCTGACACTTCTTTGTATATGTTCTTCAATAAAACATATAGTGGCCTGGTCAGTCACAGACAGTAAGTTCGACCGCATTTGTAAGACCTAAGAAGTCTATCTGCGTCCTCCTTGTGTATTGAGTTTTTCTGCGTATTTTGCAGCCTCTGTGCGAAGTACCATGTGTGGCCTTAGGAGATCAGTTTTCTACTCTAAGGATATCGTCATGGAGCTCTTGACAAGAAGAGCACACTATGGTGCATCATCATCGAAATAATTCATTGGTATCAGAGAATTTTGATGCAAAAGCTTTGTTCCTTTTGTGCAAGCGAAGTGAGCACCCCCCTGGGCTTTCTCCAAGGCTTACACCCAAGGTGGCAACCAAGGCATAGACTTTGGCATACCTTATCATTCGAGTCACCAAAGTCACCATTGGCGACGTTGGCTCCGTGCGAGGGAGGACCTCAACGATCAAGGAAGATAGAGGTTCTCGGTACTTCTCGGGAGGTCACCCATGTCAATATTGTTCCCCTCAGCTCGCTTAACCGTGGCAATCTCTTGCCACTAAGCTACACTCTTGTGGTGTCTAAAGAAGGGGAAAGACTAAGGTTAACATGACCTTGAACATGTTTTGTCCCTCAAAGCTTCATTCTTTGCTTTCAAAGCCTATTTTTGAAGCATTTTTGGGGTGTCTTTTGGAGCCATTTTGGAGTACTTTTACACCGTTCTCTTCACACAGGTCCAAGAACATCAAGAAGAGTTTTCTTTGTACTTCTCCAACAATAAATATCAACCGTTGGGGCTGTGTTTTTCAGCCACAATTGTAAAACTACATGTTTCTCGAAAGGTTTTCAGTTTTGATGGGAGCAGCCGCTGCGAATTTATGCAGGTTTTTTAGCCTCAAACATCACAGTTGACAGACATGTGCAGGTGTTGTTGGTTAGTTTTTGGGTTCTGCATTCAGCCTTTTGTTGTCATTTCAATGCATATATTGAGCATATACACACCATGTACGCTTTTGTGGATACCGCTTATATATGTCCATGTAGTCATTGATATAGTGATTACGTTGTTGCATAAAGCCTTTTACGTTTGATAAAGAGGGTCGTGGTGAGGTTTTCCTAATTGAGAGACACCCAAATGTTGGGGTCTCTTCGGTGATGCACGTGGAAGACTTACCCAACATCACCATAGAAGATGTATGATAGTTGTTCATAGGTGCTCGATATGCCTAGTTGGCCTCTACTAGGTAACTGATTATATGCAGTGGAGTCAGTGATTCACTATGTAGGTAAACATGTCAGTACTTGCAGTTTTATTATATTTTTACATTGGTCATATGCTCTTTTGGTAGAGGATACTCTAGCAAATTTTTTCTAGATTTTTTGGTTTTGTCAACTATACAGTGGTCGATTTACTCCTTAATACACTTATTTGTTGGTGTTCGGACTCTTCTAGCTCCATTATCATTCTATTCAGTTCTCTACCATCATGGCATTAGAGGTCTCAGGCACATCTAGTGGATCAGGGTCTAGTGCTAGTGTTCCGAGGAGGAGCTATAACTTGTAGGGAAAAAAGCACTTTGAGATCCAAAAATTTGACGGCACAAACTTTTCTCTATTGAAGAATCAGATTAAAGATGTTCTGATTCAAAGGAGGCAATGGAAACCAGTAAATGGGATTTCAAAGAATCCTGCTAACATGGATGAAGATGATTGGGATGAGTTAGATGAAAATGTTGGCTCTACCATTCGCTTGCACCTGGCATATAATGTTTACTTTACATTAGTAGACTGTGAAAGTCTAGAGGAGCTTTGGAAGAACTTATGCAATACATATGAAAAAGAGACGGCATCAAATAAAGTGTATCTGATGAGAAAATTATATGACCTTCATATGAAAGACACAGATAGTGTTGGTGGTCATCTAAATGACTTTGATGCTATATTCTCCCAGTTACGGGCTAAGAAAATGGACATGGGTAATGAAATGAAAGCAATATTGCTGTTATGAACCTTTCAATCATCATGGGTTACGTTTCGCACAGCTATTAGCAATAGTGCACCTAGTGGTAAACTGGTCTATGATGACATATGTGGAACACTCCTAAGTGAGGAGATTCGTACAGAATCTATGGTTGGCACTTAGAGTGGAGATGCATATAATGTTAGCAATTCTTACCAAGGAAAGAATCAATAATGTGGCAGGAGCAAGAATGAGAAAAAGAATGGTCAACGAAATAAGAGTAGAAGTAAATCAAGGAAGATGGATATCGAATGCCATTATTGTCATAAGAAAGGACACATGAAGAAAGATTGTTATGCATTAAAGAATGCTAAAGGTAAAGGATAGAATGTTGATGGGCATGTTAAACAACTACCTGCACCATCTACTTCGACTGTGAAGATTGAAGAAATTAATGTTATTTTTGATGATGCTGATGTGTTGGCCCTTGATAGTACTGTGCTAACTGAGGTTCTTATGGCTGTTTCTCTTTCGCACATGTGACTGCTAGATTCTGGTGCTTCTTTCCATGTGACACCACACAGAGAACGATTGTCTAATTATGCAGCAAAGTCTCTTGGTACCATGAGACTTGGTGACTCTTACGAATCTGACATTCTGGGGATTGGAGATGTGGTTGTGCAGTTCATCGATGGTTCAAAATTTACTATGCATAATGTACGCCATGTACCTCAATTATCACACAGCTTGATGTCATTGGTCAACTTGATGACCTTGGTTACAAGGTGTTCTTCTATGCTCAGTCATTTCGTATATCAAAGGGCAATATGGTTATTGTAAAAGGAAGCAAAGTTGGCTCACTTTATCCTTTATTTGTATCACAGAAAGAACACTTGCTAGTTGTTACTGAACAGCCTGTGGCTTGTATTTGGTATGGTCATTTGGTCCATATATCTTGTAGTGGAATAGAAAATGTTTCTTGTATCTTTCTCTAATTTTTCATTTTGTGAGCATTGCCAATATGGAAAGCAAACTAGAAATGTGCATAGATTGCACATTGACTCTTCAATTTAGCCTTTAGATCTCGTTCAGACAGATGTGTGTGGTCCTATGCCCACTAGCTCCTTAGGTGGTTCTCTTTACTTTGTCACTTTCATAGATGATGCTACTAGAAAAGTTTGGGTATATCCTATCAAATAGAAGGATGAGGTATTCCCTACTTTCAAACAATGGCTTGCTTCAGTTGATATTGAAAAAGGAACTAAGCTTAAGGCTTTACGTTCAGATAATGGGGGTGAGTAAACCTCACATGAATTCAACCTTTTCTACCAGTCTAGAGGGATTTGTAGAGAGTTTAGAGTTCCTTATACCCCAATACAAAATGGTGTAGCTGAAAGGATGAATAGAACTATTCAAGATAGAGTATTTTCTATGTTGCATCATGAAAACCTCTCACAAGGCTTTTGGGCAGAAGTAGTATTGACTGCAGTTCATGTGATTAACCTTTCACCTATTACTACCAAAGGTCTGAAGTGGCACGAGAGTTATGGACAGGGAAGCCACCATATTATGATCATCTTCGAGTTTTTGGGTGTGAAGCATATGTTCATATACCCAAGAATCTTAGACAAAAGTTGGAGCATAATTCAAAGAAATGCATTTTTCTTGGATATGGCTGAGAAGGACAATTTGGATATCGCTTATGGGATCCTGAAACATGGTTAGTGATTAGAAGTAGTGATGTCATTTTCAATGAGTCAAAGATGCATAAATAGCCCATTAAGGAGGTTGAAGTGAGAAGAGTGATGTTTGAGGATACTATAAAAATGCTGCACATAGGGATGCTCAAGAGAATGTTCAGCAACCATTGAGACACTCTACATGTGTCTCACATCCACCTAATAGATATGTTCTAGGTTTAGATTTTGTTATGCTAATAGATGTCAATGAGCCTTCTTGTTACAAAGAGGCTATGTAGAAAGAGAATCATGTCAAGTGGGAGCATGCCATCAAGAGTGAGTTGGATTCTATTCACAAGAATGGTACTTGGGATTTAGTACCTTTGCCAAAGGGTAAGAAAGCTTTACCATGTAAATGGGTATATAAGGTGAAATTCACATCAAATAGTGCTTCTTCAAAGTTTAAAGCATGACTTGTTGCAAAGGGTTTTAAGCAACAACATGGTGTTGATTTCGAGGAGATCTTCTCTCCAGTGGTCAAGATGACTACCCTGTGCATGCTGCTTGGATTCGTTGCAATGGAGGACTTAGAGCTAGTCCAAATGGATGTGAAAACTAATTTCTTGCATGGAGATCTTATAGATGAGATCTATATGGAACAAATAGAGGGTTATGTAGTTTTTTTCAAAAAAAGTCTAGTTTGTAAGCTCAAGAAGAACTTGTATGGACTTAAACAGTACCCTAGACAATTGTACCAAAATTTTGATGCTTTTATGAAATCTTAAGGCTATTCTCAAAGCGATGAGGATCATTGTCTCTACACTAAGAGATGCTCAAATGGCAGCTTGATATGCTTGATACTTTATGTCAATGATATGTTGATTGCTGGGAAGTCCTCTTATGACTCGTAAATTTTCAAAAAGAAGTTGATTCAGACATTTGATATGAAAGATTTGGGGGATGCAAAACATATTCTTGGCATGTGCATTACTCGTGATAGGCGTAAAAGATGCATATACTTGTCTCAAAGTGAGTACATATCCAAAGTACTTCACAAGTTCAATATGTAGGGTGGAAAGGCATTGAGTACACCTTTACCCACATATGTGTAATTGAGCAAGGATGATTGCCCCAAATCAGATGAGGAAAAGGAATTCATGACCAAAATTCCCTATTAGTCTGTTGTGGGTAGTCTCATGTATGCTATGGTAGCTACGAGACCAGAGATTGCATTTGGAGTGGGAGTTGTGAGCAGGTATATGTCTAATCCTAGCAAGAAACATTCGGAAGCGATCAGGATGATTTTAAGATATCTGAGTGGCACTAAGGACAAGTTTCTATGCTCAAGTAGAGGGAAATCATCCATTATTGGTTACACAAATTCTGACTATGTTGGTTGTGTAGACAATCGTAAATCTACATCAGGGTACATTTTTCATTTTGTTGGAGGTGCTATCTCTTGGAGATCTCGTCTTCAAGAATGTACAGTTGTTTCCACTACAGAAGCACAGTATGTTGCACCAAGTGAGGCATGTAAGGAAGCATTGTGGCTTTCTTGGCTTGCTTGTGATATGGGTTTACCTCAGCATGTACCTCGTTTGCTCAGTGATAGTTATAGTGACATTTCTTTGGCTAAGAATCCAGTCTATCATGCAAAGAGCAAGCACATTGAGGTGAGGTATCACTTCATTAGAGATTGCTTAGTCACTGAGCGCATTATTCTTGAGAAGGTTCACACTCAGATAATGTTGCACATGCTTTGACTAAAGCTCTACCACAAGATAGCTTTCGATAGTGTTGTCACTTGATGGGGGCTACTTAAATCATGATCTTATATAGTCACTTGTATACTGTGTAACATGCCCATCAGGTGGGAGGTATAGTTTGTATACTTACACTCAGGTATTCTTTATCATTCTTTATTTTTCTCCCATAGTTACTTTGGCCATATTGGCCTTTAGTGGGAGATTGTTATCGTTAGTGTCCATGTGAAAAGCCAATGTCCACCGGAAACTTCTTTGTATATGTTCTTCAATAAAACATATAGTGGCATGGTGAGTCACAAACTGTAAGTTTGACTGCATTTGTAAGACCTAAGAAGTCTGTCTTCATGCTCCCTGTGTACTTTGTTTTTCTATAAGAAGAGGAGTGCACTGTGGTGCATCGCCATCGAAACACTTCAGTGTAAGCACTTATACCAAATCAATATCTCCAGCATGAAGGTGCTCTCCTACATAGTGAGAATGCACCTCATGTTAGAGTTTGAGGTCTGCAGAATCACACGAACAACACAAGGAAGAAGAAGAAGCTTGGAGCACAACACATAATACTGAATGTATTACCACTAGAATGTACAAAGATAAGTGACCCGTTAGAGCAATAGACATATATACAAGCCGGGGGGGGGGGGGGGGGGGGGAACCTCCTAAAGAGGGAAAAAATTTCCCCGGTGGTGTTAGTGTGTTCACACACATCACTACCTAAATATATCAACAAATCCCCCTTGGGAGTGATGCGACGAACAAGGAGTGATGCGACGAACAAGGAGCTGGCACTCATGTATAAGGAAGTGCCAAGCTATGTGGAATCAATCCACAAAAGTAAGTAAACCCAAAGCTTTGTTGAAACCTTCAAACTTCTCCCTAGGCAGCGCCTTCATGAAAAGGTCTACAATATTGTCCTGCATGGGAACATATGCCAAGCTGATCTCTCCAGCAGAGAACCTCTCCCCAACATAATGATAATGCACCTCAATGTGCTTAGTGTGAGCATGGAACATAGGGTTCCTCAACAAATGCCCTTGCTACATTTCAAAGGTTGATGTGCCATGTATTTAAGGAGTTTCTGTGCAAAAACTTGGAAATTTATGTTGATGATTTATCCACCCATTCCAACATTAGATAGACATACATACTTGAGCTAAAACAAATCTTTGACAAATCTAGAGAATATCACACCTACTTGAACCCAAAAAAGTGTGTTTTCATGGTTAGGAAAGGCAAGATTCTAGGACACATTGTGTCAAAGAATGGAATCTCTATAGACGAAGATAAAGTTAGAGTGATTGCAGAGCTACCTAGCCAAAAAACATCAAGGACGTACAAGCTTTCATGGGTCGTTGTGGTTATTATCAATGCTTTATACACATGTATGTGATCATTGCAAAGCCTCTATACAATCTTATGACTAAGTTCGAATGGATAGATAAATGTGAAAAATCATTAAATGAGCTTAAACAACACTTGCATTCAGTACCAATTTTGACAACATTGGATTGGAGTAAGCCATTCCATGTACACATGGATGCATCCAATTATGCTATCGGGTGTATAATTGGAACCATCCAAACAAAAGCACATGTTCAAACAAGTGGCAAGATTTGGGAATGTAAGTACTCACTCCTATCCACTTCTTATCAATTTTCTAGTGTTTAAAACTAGATGCCAATAAAGCTTTCAAATTACTTAGGCCATTTAGGATTCCAAACGTTTACAAAGGCCAGCCCATGCATCTTTATTTCAAAAAAAAAAAAGGTAAATATGAAAGAGAAATTTTCCTAAGGAGTCAAGTGATTAGTTGGTCACTATATCTCGCTTCCAACAAAAATAGAAAAATTATCATAGAGCCCTAAACTCATAAAATAATTACTCATTTTAGAAAGAATAGACTAGTATGATATGTAAAACCAAATCTAACTTACTTCTTTACTTTTTCTAGATGGACGTAGACTTGATCAAGCAGATTTAAAGTTTTACTAATCCTCTTTTTCAAGTTATAGAGTTTTAAAGTATGATTGAACCAATTAAAATGCAAGACCACCATATCACACACTTATGCGTTTTATCTAGCTTATAACTCAATTAAGTTTCAATCAATTAAATAAATGCTGATTAAAATGCCATTAATTCATTTGCATTCATTGTTTTGCTCAATTAATTTTCATGAAAAAACAAAACTTTAACTTAAAAAGTTCAACTCTTTCTTTCTATTTTATGTGGTTCCATGGAGGTATAAATTTGGAAAAGTTTTATTACTAGAGAATTTTACTAGGAGAGAGTCCTAAATGAAATAATTATTCTTCCATCGTTCCCAATACTTGATATAATTCTTATACATAGGCCAATTTTTTGACATTTGTATATTAATAAGTTCATTTAAGAGTGGAAGACCACAAAAGAAGTCCCACAATCAATCCATCATTTATCATTTGAACCAATTTGACCCATAGTAATGATGTGTTAGTTTAGCTTCCCAACAACACCCAAGGTAAAGGTGGAACAACCATAGGCTAATTGAACTTCACTGATAGCATGTTTAAGTCATAAAGACATTTGACATACAAGTACTTCTTATGACTAACAACTTGATGAAGATTGGTAGGTTGGTGGTCTTCTACAAAAGACAATAAAGAACCAATGAGAAGACCCAATGTCAAGAACTATGTCATTTGACTCCACTATAATTTTAACCATATTGAATCATATGGGTATGTTCCCTTCGCCAGGTCCTTTCTAGGTATTCTTGAATTTTATGCAATTATTCAATCGTCTATGGAAAGAACTACATCATGATGAAAAGAGACATAGAAAAGTAATCTTTGAATGATTATTTCTTCACATAATTCTGTAAATCTAGCTCTAAGACAATGATACTACCCTTGGAAGGTTATGGCTTGCAATTCGATTTTGAATGGATGACATAGCATACTAGGGAATTCCATGTCTTTAGAATCTATGAGAGCCTTCTACTCATCATTGTGGATAAACTTATAGATAGATGCAAGAAAGATGTTTTGAGTTGTTGCAATTTGTTATGATGCAATAGGGATTTTTCTTGCACTTTCATAAGTTAAACAGAGATACTACTTAGGTCCAACCTATAACATTTTTCATCTTTTAATGTTTTCAATCAAGATATCTATGTTCTTACTTTTATTTTCCTTTGAGCATTGTGGTAACCTTTTTCAACGACAAGGTTGAAGGTCGAAGGTTCAAGTCTCATTGGTTGAATTGACATACATCCATGGTTTGGCATAAGGAGATCTCCTAGGTGTGTATGCGTTTAGAATATTGTTGGAGTTTGATGTCTATGGAAGCATGTGAATAACACAAGGAAGAAGAAGAAGCTTCAATCACAACATACAATACTAAATGTATTACAAAGTGAATGTACAAAGATCAGTAATCAGTTAGCGTTATTGAGGTATATACAAGCTGAGGGAAAAAACCTCCTAAAGAGGGAAAAACATGCCTTGGTAGTCTTAAGTGTCTTCACACACATCACTACCAAAATATATCAACAAATCCCCCATGGGAGTGATGTAGTGAATAAGGATCTGGCACTCATGTATAAGGAAGTGCCAAACTATATGGAAAGAGATCAATCCACAAAAGGAAGTAAACCCAAAGATTTGTGGAAAGCTTCAAACTGCTCCCGAGGGAGAGCCTTTGTGAAAAGATATGCAATGTTATCCTGCATGGGCACATATGCCAAACTAATCTCTCCAACAAAGAAACTCTCCTTGACATAATGATGATGCACCTCAATGTGCCTTGTGTCAGAATGGAACACAGGGTTCCTCGCAATTGCCAATGCACTATAACTATTAGTGAATATAGTGGTGGCAGAAGACTAGATTGACCATCACTCAAATTATCCAAATGGCATATGAGCCACACACACATACTCAAGAATCACTATGAAAGTTTCCCTATACTCAACCCCACAACTAGAAGTGGCCATAGTAGGTTGGTTCTTGCTTAAACAAGATATGCATGAGTGTAGCTTAGTGGTGACTAGCACCTCCTTTAATGTGAATCTGGGAAGACATGAGGATGGTATGATGACCTCGAGCAAGTGATGGCCCAAGTGTGTGAATGAGAAGCACACAAACATGCACATACTGTTGAAAGTTTTTCAAGCTCAAGAGTGTGGGAACATGCCCCAAATTGAACCTTCCACATCATCCACAATCAAAGGAGGCTGATTTCCACAAGTTGGAGGCATCCAATTATGCCCATAATGGAAACAAGTTGATTAGAGAAGATTTAGCTCACCTCTTGATGTGATTGGACCTCACTTTTGACATGTATATGCTTTTGATTGGTTAAAGAGGTTAGTATGTGGTCTTTAAAACCTCTAATGAGTTGTATTATGACTAAGAGTTGTGGAAATACGTGCCCAAGCTGCCCCCTTGCTTAAGCACACCCCCTACTAGCTGTTCTCTGCATATTTTGTAGAAATTTCACTTTTACACACTCTATCTATCTAGATGTTTTTGGCAGACCCCCCGGTCTTGTAATTGTTGTTTCTCCTTCATCCGAAATCCATTTGCAATGATTTTTGTCTTGTTGGAAAGCTTATAAGTTCTCTTTGTCTAGTATAAGTCTCGGGTTCAGTGCCTGCACATGTGCAAAGAAATGTCCAGAACAGTGTCAGTCTAGTTAGCTCATACAAAGTTATCTGTTTTGTTGCAGCTGGTTGAGGCATCATCCAGTGTCCAAATGGAGTGATTTTACTCTCATTTGAAATATCTTAGAGTCTAGTTTAAGCCTGTAAAATTTCATTATCTGTATCTGCATATACTCAGAGAAACTCAGAAAATACAGAGCCTATGTCTGAAAAATTTCAGGATCCTAGGAGGGTTCATTTGCTTTTGTTGTGCACATAGGAGTTTATCCTCCAATAGTGGTATCAGAGCCATAGTTCCCTTGTTTTGTTGCAAAATTGTTAAAGTCCCCTCATTGATTTTGGATGCACTTTGATTGTTAGAGGCTTGTTGAAGCCGTAGGATTGCAAGAAGACTAAAGGAGCTATTCGAGCTCAAGGTGCCCCCAAAGATTGCATACTTGATACTTTGTTGGAAGAGATACTAACTTTTTTAAGAGTGTTTGAAGAATATAGGTTCTTGGAGAAAGAAAGTTCAAACGTTATACACATACGTATATATATATATACACACACGAGAAAATCATTCATGATTTTCTATCATGGTTGGAGGACCAGCCATATGAAGAACTTGCAGATACTAGAGATGAAGGGGGAGACATGTCAATGAGTCAAGAGAGTGCACCTTATGAAGATCAACCAATAGATGGAGTAGAAGAAAAGGTTCAAAGATTCAAAGATGACAAAGAAGAAGTGCAACCAGCCCAAGGAACATTGATAAATTGAAGAAGCTATGAAGAAGAAACAACCATCCTTGCACATGAAGATGAAGGAAACCAAGGAAAGAAGATTTTGGAAGAAGAAGCAAAAGAAGACAAGATTTGGCAGCCACCTACAAAGGAAAGCAAATGGAAGAAGCAAGCAGAGATCAACATGAGGAAAAGAAGAATGGAAAAGAGAAGGAAGTCGCCAGAAATGAAAAGAGGAGAGAAAAAGAAGAGAGGAAGAGAGAGAAAGCAAATGAAGAAAAGATTTATCAAGACTTGAAGAACCAAAGCAATGGAAGAGCATTCATGGATTTAAAGGTCCAAGAGAACCAAGTTTTCAAAGGGAACATCATCAATCTTGAAGTAAATGTAAAAAGAGAAAGATTGTTTCCATTTCTCATTTTGATTCAATCAATTCAATGGACAACTCGGTTGTTCATCACCCTACTTATGTTGAAGATCATCTACCAAGATATCTTCAAACAAGTCATGAAGTGGTGTCCTGGATTATCATATGATCCAAGTCATTTCTTTATGAAAAGAAGCATGGAGCATCAATGACAAATCTTGAAGACATGGATACTACATCAAGGATCTCGAGCATTCATTGCCTTGCTCAAGGAAAATTTTGTATGGCACATTCCTTGGATATTCCATTGAATCTTGAGGGGGAGTGTTGAAAATGATGCAAGCTTCAATGGAAGCATTTCTAATGTATTCCCTCCTCTAACCGTTGTCTCTCATATTTTACTCTCATAGGAACCCCCACTTAAACCGTAGTTTTTTGAGTTAACATCATTTCCATATGAAAAGGCCTTTAAAGTTGTTTCCTATATCTAAGCATCGAATAAGGAGACAAACCGCTTGTTAGATATATTCCTAAAATCATGTATCTTGAATTTCAGCCTTCTTCCTAGAATCATGCTTGAAGAAAGCCACGCCATGGATTCCAATGAAACTCCTATTTAAGGAGTGAAATGTGAAGTCGTGCTTGTGGCTTGTATAACACCCGGGCTTCCATAGTACTTCTCTCTCATAGTTATTTCAAGAGACTACTCTGATCACCTTGAGCGATGTGCTCCATCTCTGTATCTGCTGAGAGCTCATGTTTTATGTAGCTATCGTAATTTTAGACTTGAGTTATATACTCTCTCTATACCTTTTTCTCATATGTACGTAAGAGCAGAGGAAGATCTGTCAGATTGATGTTATGTCAAGAGGTGAAGCTTTTGAAGGAAAAGTCGCAGGTGAAAGAGCATATACATATCTTCAACCGCAAGAGAGGAATAAACAATCCGGTAATAAAAGTCCATATGCATGCATGTGATCTCTGCATGTGTTCTCTGTCATGATATGATCATAAGATTATTTACATGCATGATTATAAGTTGTTCGAATGATATGCACATGTGAAGCAGTGTTTAAAACACATGTATATACATATGGGAGACCTTGATGTGATACATGACAGTTGTCATGACTCATTAGAGAAATGCATGGTTGCGTAAAGATTGTGATGAATTAATATGATGTTACTTAACTTTGATGAAAGATATACTTGCAGGAAAGCATAAACGCATTGGGAATATCATTCCCACCTTGTCATGTCAATATAAATATAAGATTTGATGAAAGATATACTTACAGGAAAGCATGAACGCATTGGAAATATTATATACACATTGAAATGTCAATATAAATATAAGACTACATGTCATATAAATATAAGACTGCACAGGCTTGAATAGATGTTGTTGAAACCGTCATGAGGCTGCTCTACGATTTAATATCTTGGTGCCCAGTATATTTGCAGGTTGATTTGAACACATATATGGATACACTAAAATGTATGCGATAAAGGTTGTCTGACTATTCGGTACATATGCAGGTTGCTCCTCTTGAAAGATGTATTGATATCTTTC
Source organism: Ceratopteris richardii (assembly GCA_020310875.1). Taxonomy (NCBI): domain Eukaryota; kingdom Viridiplantae; phylum Streptophyta; class Polypodiopsida; order Polypodiales; family Pteridaceae; genus Ceratopteris; species Ceratopteris richardii. The sequence continues at coordinate 127,951,975 of CM035439.1, read as the reverse complement.
GGGATACAGTTTAGAGGGATATCACATAGATGTCGATGTATGGTTATATGTTGGACGGTTCACACGGAACAATCTTGAATATTGGTACAACAGATTTTTTGGAGGTAACACATTGACTCATTGTATGGCTTGGTTGATGTATTCAAGATGTTACTATTGGGATATGCAGGAACACACCTATATAAGTTAAGTTGTTGATTGTGAATACATGCAGGCACAAAATTTGCAAACAAGTGGTAAAGAAGTATGTACAGTGAAACGAGTTGTGATCATATGTAGTTAACAATATCAGATGAAATGTTGTGTTGCTACAATATGTTTGAGCTATACATATCATGCAAGATCAATTGTATAATATAAGAACAAAAGGTTGCAGCAATAAGTATTGTTCTCTATGCACAAAAATCTAGAAGATGCTATACATTTATTGAATGTTTTTTATGTATGTGAACTAACACGAATCCTGACAAGTTTATTTGAAGGTGCAAATACAAGAAATGCCTTGTAAGTAATATTGGATACATACTCATTGTATATACAGTAGAATGTGTGAAGAAGATTTATGTGGTTGATCTATGACTTGAATAGTGTATGGTTTACATTTGTGATGTTTTGTTGAGGCTAAGTTAAATTGCTTATATGTATGAAACTTGTGGAATGATGATGATACTATGCTATGCTTAAGTGATGTATTAAAGGTGCGGTTAAATACGAAGAAGACAAAGGGGACTAGAAATTGAGAAAAAGAAAATTGTGATCCCTTGGGATATTGGCTCATCATTTTCCGCATGTATTTTGGTATTGCATATACCAACACACACATACACACACTAGTGCACACAAGACAAGAACAAAGAAAGGAACAATGGAGTTCTTTAGATTACTCAAAGAGTCTCATATACAATCTCAAATCACTAACAATCTAGCCTCCAAAATGAGTTCTCTAGTCTTTATGTAGTTTTTTACTAGCTTTGGTCCTATTCAGACCTAGTGTCTGACCTAGTTAAAAATTAGGTTCTAGGGCCTATTTAAGGGCTCAAACGAAGTCTAAAAAATATGAAAATTGATAGGTAGGTACTTCTATTGCTCCTCAAGCTCAAGGACTCCCTAGCTTGCAAAAAATGGAGCTACAAAAATAGGAAATGGTATTTACAATGAGTGTTAATGATGAAAATCACTATTTTAAAGGTTTGTCTTGAGAATTTTGACATACATTTCCATCAGTCCTTTCTTCGTTGGCTCCTTTGTCGGCTTGTGCTTCTTGTCTCTTCACTTTGGTGCATACTTCCTTGATGAGTTAGCCCTTGACTTCCAACACTCCCCCCTCTCTCACGTCTGTCATCCCTGACAGACCCCTGTCGAGGGTGTTTCTTGAAGTGTTCTTCAAAATTAATCCTTTTGCAAAATCTGTAAGTAGTGTATCCCAATCCATTGGATCTGGGACTGTCGGATCTGGCAAGCGCAACTGATCAGAATGGAAAGTCCTCTCCACTACGAATAGTTGTAGGAGATGTGAGGGTCTAGGAAGGAATTTCTAAATGGTACTCCTAGAATCCTGTAATGAACATCTTCTCAAAGGTCTGTTTGTAACAAGCTCGGAGGTACTTGATCGTGCGTGCCATGCATAGATTACATTAATGGAAGGGGTTGTACTCATGTCGTACACTAAATCTAGATTTCCTTCATTGAAGCCGACTACAAAGAAGTGAGGATCTTTGATGTTCTTGAAAGTCCGAAAAGTGACCAACATCAATTCAAATATCTTCATACACATCTGGGCCATAACATCAGGTATGTTCTGTAGTCTGGTACCCCAATGGTGGATGGTTGATATCATATAAGCTACCATGGAAGGTCCTCGTGGTGGTGCCAGGTACACATAATTGAGCCATTTCTCACAGCCTTTTACATTCTTAATAGTGATTGCAAATTTTGGCCACGTGCGTCATCTAAGTACTGGAACGTAACATGGGTTGTATTTGATGAAGAGTGGCATATTGTTCCATGTATGAACCATCCCCGGATATGTTTTGAGAAGACGTAGCCGCCAAGTGGGTTGGTCGATGGATCCACGTGCAGCGCTCTTGGGTATGTCATCTGGACCAAATTGAGTAGCAAAGGTCGGTACCTTGCCAGTACGTTGTTGGATTTTAGTATTATAGTCTGCTAGTAGTACGCAGTATGACACATATTGATAATCGGCTGTTCCTATCCATCGATGATCGGACATAAGTCCAAAGTATTTTGACTTGATGATAGTCTTCTCAATCTTTGACATTGATTGGATTTGAACCACTACTCTATCATCATGTGTGCTTCCCATCTTTTCTAGCTTTTGTAGCCATTCCGGGGCTTTGACTTTGAGTGTGTCTAATCCTTTAGTCGTTTGTTGAATAGGTACATAAGGTTCCTCATATCACTCTTCCACTTTGATGGGTACCAAATCTTCAAGTTACTGTTCTATGACGGGGGAGGGTTGTCTTTCGTATTGAAGTAATTTACTCTACAATTCTGCAACATGTGCCTTGAGCGCATCCACCTCTTCGATAGTTGATATAGAAATTGTGACCCTCGTTTGCTCTTCTTGTGCCCTTAGCTGTCAGCGGAGGGTGTCCCATTCTTTTTCCAAGGCGTCATGCACTTGAAGAAGATCAGCATACGTATCGAGGATGGTTCTCATTGTGTTCGAAGGAATAGCTTTAAAATTTTCTGGATCTATCTCCTGAGGAGAGCCTTCCATTTCCGCTTCTAGATTCTCTTCATTCTGCTTTTGAAGTTGTTTATTTTATGCTTCCGCAGTAATGCCAGATTATGACGTAATATGATATTATCGACCTGATGAACTTCAATGAAAGCGTAGAAAAAATATTATTTACATGCATAGATGCTCGGAAGGTGGATGATTCAGGGGGAATGGGAATGAGGGGAGGGGTGGTGAATGTAGTGGAAATAAGAGGTGATGTGGGTGGAGGGGGAAGGGGAGATTGTGGTAGTGTGGAGTGGAGGAGTGGTGCATGTTGAAGATAAATGTACAAGCTCATTTTCATATGAGACATGCTTGGATAAATTTACCAAATACAAAGATAAAGAAAAAGTAGAGAAAAAAAGGAAAAATAATAAAAGAAAAAGTCTAGTCAAAATTCATGATGAGTAAGAGATACAATATCTTGCCTTGTAGTTAGTGGCACGTAGTGGGGAAAGTGGTGAGTTAAGAAGGAGGCACAAACTTCTTCACATGCTCAGTGGTTATAAAAGTGAAGTGGGAGCACATTCAAAACAAGGAGAGAAAGATGCAAGAGATCCTAGTAGTCAGATCTAGTCATTCTGTCATTTTGTCCTCCCTTAGACTCCTTCCAACCGCACATCATTTTGTACATAGCTCTATTGTGGAGCTCATATCTCAATGTATGTAACCATTTCTTGCATTTAAACATTCATTGGAAAGCTTATCTTCTTTAATTTCTGGGTACCAAATATCTCTTTGAAAGCTTATACAGTTTGTGAGATATCAATGAAAGAGTGAAGTCTAGTTTTTTAGTATACCTGTGTAGATAAGTAGTCTATTTTGGTTGGTTAAGTTTCCCAACAAAAAAAATCCAAATTGCTTGTTTTTTGTCTTGTTGGAAAGTTCTTGGCATCTACTTTCATTGTCCCAAATATCTCACTCAGAAGTTTTATATTCTTTGAGATATCTATCAAAGAGTAAAGTCTAGTTTTACAGTGTACTTATGTGTGCATGTGGTCTATTTTGGTCAGTTGAGTTTCCTGACCAAAACTCATCCAAATTACTTGTTTTTTAGCTTCTTGGAAAGTTGTTTGTGTCTACTTTCTCTGTATCAATTATCTTTCTCGAAGGATATATATTCAGAGATTTATCAATCCGAGAGTGAAGCTCAGTTCTTCAGCATACCTGTGTGGACATGTAGTTCATCTTTGTCAGTTGTCTTTCTTAATCAAATCTTGTCCAAATTAACTTATTTAAATCTTGTTAGAAAGATCTCTTTGTCTACTTTGATTGAATAAAGGCTCAAGTCTATTTGAGTTTTGTGTTGAGAACAGCAAGCTATCTAAAGTGCAGTTGTTTGTCCAAGTGTTGGACATACAAGGTTTCACTGCACATTTCCGTTGCACATAGGAGAACTCATTCTCCATAGTTGGTATCATAGCAAACTTGGTGCTGAAGCTTCATCAACAAAGCTGGAGATAAAGCAAAGCAAAAGAGGAGCTATAAAACAAGCAGGAGCTTCACAAACGCAAGAGCAAAGGACAATATAACTATTTGAGGTAACTCTCAAAGTCTTTGATACTCTTAAATGGCTGACTTGGGTCAACATGTAGAGAAGTTGGATAAGGATAACTATCCTCTGTGGAAGTTTAGAATGAACAACTACCGATTGGGCAAAGGCTTATGGGGTATTGTGAGCGGCGATGATGCTCAACCTCAAATCAATCAAGTTATGGCCACCGAAGTCCAAAGGAGGCAAGCAAAAGAATGGGAAGAGAGGAATAGGAGAGTCATGTTCCTCATTTTGCAAGTCATTACTAATGCCATGGTAGGGCATATTCAACATCTAGAGAAAGCTAAGGATGCTTGGGAAGCTCTTGAAAGGATGTATTCAACAAATACCAAAGCTAGGAAACTTCAACAAGCAAGAATGAGTTGAACACAATCAAGAAAAGTTCGAGTCAATCCATAGCTGAATATACTTTGAAGATTAAGGAGCTAAGCGATGCTTTGGCTTCTATTGGCACAATGGTTGAAGACGAAGATCTTGTGTGTTATACTCTTAATGGATTGAGAGAAGATGAAAGATGGAAGCCTTTTATAACTTCCATTAACTTGAAAGATGCATATCCAAGTTTTGAACAACTAATCCCTCATCTTATCACAGAGGAGCTTAGCTTTGGTGGTCCCAAAGGAAAGGACAGCCACAACCAAATGTTATATGCAGGTCAAGGTAAAGGAAGGAACTGAAGAGGAGTCTCAAGAGGAAAAGGAAGAGGTCACAACAACTCCAACTACAACCAAAACAGTTCGGAAGACAACAAGGATGCATCAAATGCCAACACACAAGGAAGAGGTCGAGGTAGAAGTAGAGGAAGAGGCCGAGGCTCCTACAATTCTCATAAAGGTATAACATGCTATCATCGTGGTAAAGTAGGACACTATGCTAGTGATTGTTGGCTGAAGAATGGAAGACCAAATGGAGGCAATCAAAGGAACCAAAGCAACTATGCAAGCACCTCAAGTGAAGGAAGCAAGGACACACTACTTGCAATGAGACATGAGTATAGAAGCTCTTGTGAAGATGACAAAAAATGGTACATTGATTCAGGTTGTAGTAACCATATGTCATGCCAAGGAAGTTTGTTCACTAATCTACAGGTACCAAGTGGAAAAGGATGTGTTGAAATAGGTGATGATACTCAACACATGATTGAACATATTGGAGATATAAGGCTTGGAGATACAAGTAGAGCAAATGTACTATCTAATGTTCTTCATGTTACTACAATTTCAAAGAACTTGATTTCAGTAGGACAAATGGTAGAGAAGGGTTATCATGTCATATTCAATGAGAATGGGTGCTTCATAAAGAATCCAAAGGAAGGCTTCAAGGTCATTGCTCGAGGTAGAAGAGAAGGAAAGATGTTCACTTTGGACGTCCAACATCCACATGGAAAGGTCATGTACATTCAATGTGGAAACAAGAAGATTTCAGAGCTGGACTTATGGCACAAAAGAATAGGACACATCAACATTCCAAAGTTGAAGGACATGAGCAAACATGAAGTGGTAAGAGGTCTTCCAAAATTTAATAGCATTGGACTACATGAGCTATGTGAAGCTTGTCAACTAGGAAAGCAAACGAGGCAGCCATTCAAGAGGAGCAATTATGTGGCTCCAAATGTATTGGATTTGATACATACAGATGTATGGGGACAACCCAAGAGGCATCAATGGCTGGTAATAGATTTTTTGTCACCTTCATTGATGATCACTCAAGAAGGGTATGGCTGTTTTCTATGAAGCAAAAATCAGAGGTGTTTTCTATATTCCAAAGATTCAAAGTTGAAGTTGAAAAGAAACAGGAAGCTCTATCAAAACCTTAAGGTCCGATGGTGGAGGATAATATTTCTCCAAAGAATTTTCAGATTTTCTACAAGAGAATGGGATCAAAAGGCAATTCACTTGTAGGTATACACCACAACAAAATGGAGTAGCTGAGAGGAAAAATAGGCAAATTGCAGAAATTGCAAGATGCATGCTCAATGAGATGAAGGTACCATTGTACTATTGGGATGAAGCTACCACAACCGCCATTTACTTGATGAATAGGTGCACAACATCGGGAATACATCACTTGACTCCAAAAGAGGTATATTCTAGTAAGAAACCTGATCTTACACACCTCAAAGTGTTTGGATGTGTTTGCTTTGTTCACATTCCACAAGAAGTTAGAACAAAGATGGAACCAAGATCAGAAAAATGCATTTTCATCGGCTACTCGACGGAGCAAAAAGGATACAAGTGTTACAACCCTAGAACAAAGGAATTAAGAGTCTCGTGAGATGTGGTCTTTGATGAACTAAGACCATGGTATGAAGATAAAGGAAAGGAAAAGATTCTTGAAGAAGATTGTGATGATTATGCAAGAACAAATCAAAGAGAAGTTAAACAATCAAGCACAAAGCTTTCAGGTCCAGAGGCATCTACATCAAATGAAGAATGTTCAACATGGAGGGGGAGTCATTCTTTGTCTCCAAATTCAGCTCATAGTAGAGCCGAATAAGCAAGTGCTACTCCAAACAGTGAGGTAGATGCAAGTGAAGAAGAATATGAAGAGGTAATCACTCCAATGGTAAAGTTGAATAGGTTAAATAAGCAACTTTCTAAAGGCAATGAAAGAAGATCTTCAAGGATAAGGTATCCAACTCAAAGGTTGAGTTATGATAGTTTTATGGTGACACATTTTGCATACATGATGCAGGTTATCAAAGAAAAAGAGCCTGAGACATATGAAGAAGCTTGCACACAAAAGGAATGGAAGCAAGCTATGAAAGAGGAGATCAAAGCTCTCAAAGATAATCACACATGGGAGCTAGTGCCAAAGAAAGAAGGTATGAAGATTGTTCCAAACAAATGGGTGTTTAAAGTAAAGAGGAATGATGATGGTTCAGTAGCTAGATATAAAGCTAGATTAGTTGCCAAAGGATTTAAACAAACACAAGGCATAGATTATGATGAATTTTTTAGCCCTGTTGCTTTGTTTTACAAGTTTGATGAAGAATTGTAGGTCAAAGGCTTTAGCGATGCTAATTGGGTAGGTTCAAAGGAAGATAGGAGATCAACCTCAGGTTATATGTTCATGATAGGAAGCAAACCTATCACATGGAGCTCAAAGAAATAACCTACTGTCGCACTTTCATCTATGGAGGCTGAATATAGAGGACTAGTTTTTGCCACATGTGAAGAAATGTGGATTAAAAAGGTTTTGGCTGATTTTAGAGTGCAAGTTGGAACCATCTCTTTATATGGTGATAACATGTCAAGTATTTACTTGGCAAGCAATCCTATGTTTCATGCAAGGAGCAAGCACATAGAGGTCCACTACCATTATGTAAGGGAGAAGGTATTGAGCAAAGATGTGGAGATAAAGTTCATCAGAACCAAAGAGTAGGTTGTAGATATGTTTACAAAGTTCTTGGATGCTTCTAAACTCAAAGGTTTCAAGGATGTGATAAATTTGCAGGACATGGATGAAGATAACTCCCAAATGAGCTTGAGGGGGAGTGTTGAAGATAAATGTACAAGCTCATTTTCATATGAGCCATGCTTGGATAAATTTACTAAATATAAAGATAAAGAAAAAGTAGAGAAAAAAAAGCAAAAAATAATAGAAGAAAAAGTATCAAAATTCATGATGAGTAAGAGATACAATATCTTGCCTTGTAGTTAGTGGCATGTAGTGGGAAACGTGGTGAGTTAAGAAGGAGGCACAAACTTCTTCACATGCTCATTGGTTATAAAAGTGAAGTGGGAGCACATTTAAAACAAAGAGAGAAACAGGCAAGAGATCCCAGTAGTCGGATCTAGTCATTTTGTCATTTTGTCCTCCCTTAGACTCCTAGCCGCACGTCAGTTTGTACATAGCTCTGTTGTGGAGCTCATATCTCAGTGTATATGTAACCATTTCTTGAATTTAAACATTCATTGGAAAGCTTATGTTGTGCACTTTATTCAAACCAAATATCTTTTTGAAAGCTTATACAATTTGTGAGATATCAGTGAAAGAGTGAAGTCTAGTTTTTTAGTATACCTGTGTAGACAAGTAGTCTATCTTGGTCGGTTAAGTTTTCCGACCAAAACATATCCAAATTTCTTGACAAAGCTCTTGGCATCTACTTTCACTGTCCCAAATATCTCAATCGGGAATTTTTTATTTTGTGAGATATCTATCAGAGAGTAAAGTCCAGTTTTATAGTTTACTTATGTGTGCAGGTGGTCTATTTTGGTTAGTTGAGTTTCTTGACCAAAACTCATCCAAATTACTTGTTTTTTAGCTTGTTGGAAAGCTATTTGTTTCTATTTTATCTATACCAAATATCTTTCTCAAAGGATATATATTCAGAGATTTATCAGTCCGAGAGTGAAGCTCAGTTCTTCAACATACATATATGGACAGGTAGTTCATCTTTGTCAGTTGTGTTTCTTAATCAAAACTTGTCCAAATTAATTTATTTATAGCTTGTTAGAAAGCTCTCTTTGTCTACTTTGATTGACTAAAGGCTCAAGTCTATTTGAGTTTTTTTTTGAGAGCAACAAGCTATCTAAGGTGCAGTTATTTGTCCAAGTGCTGGACATACAAGGTTTCACTACACATTTCCGTTGCGCATAGGAGAACTCATTCTCCACAGTGTAGTGGGTGGTGATGTGTCCAAGCGATCAAAAGTGTGTGCTACCATGTATGTAGGGACAATAGGTGTGGTGGACATGATGTTTGTGAAAAGTGTTGTGAACATGGGTGTGGTAGCCCATCCTAGTTGGGTGCCCGAGGGAAAGGGAAATCCTATAACATCAGAAATAAGATGATAGCCCATAGTCATGTTTACAACTTCAGTGGTCTCTAGATGTGATAATGACAACAAGAGCGTTGTGACAATGGGTTCAGTGGTGGTGGTGTCATGAGAAGGATTTGGTTGTGCAGTGTTAGGTGAAGGGGGTGGGTTTGGAGGTGAGGGTCCGAAGGGTGGGGGCAGGGGTGCGTCGTGGTATTCTTCAGTGTGGGTGGTGTCAATTGGTGCCAAAACATCTATATGAATATGATTTCTGGATTGAGCAGGGTGTGTAGGTACTTGTTGTTCAAAGCAACGAATGTGAGCCATGGCTGAGTGAATGGCTTCATCAAGCCCAAGTGCGTCAGCGTGAAGGTTCAAAGAGTTGATGAATAGTTCATCTACCCCTTCTTCTCCTAACATTTGGCTCATCAGTAATTTTCGTGTCTCTAATGATAATTGGTGATACTCTTGAACTCTTTTCATGGTATTGTATAGTCTCTTGATTTGTGCCTTGTAGGCTGATGCTCCCACAAGCTCTGGAATTACTTCCTGCTCCTGGTCATGCTCTTCATTTGATTCTTCTTTGTTGGTCTCTTCTTTGTCTTCGTCCACTTCTAGTACTTAGGGTCGCGTAGGGGCTTGAGTCTCCGTAGTTGTGTGTTGTACTCTGGTCTAGTCTTCCTCAATGTTGAGACTCACGTCATTGATCATTATGGTGATTTCTTCATCGATTAAGTCATCCAAAGTGTAGCCCCTGTGCAAATTCCAATTCAGAAGGAATAGGAGGGAAGACGAGGTTTGGTCCTTATGTACTCTGCTTGGGTAATCGAATAGTGAATGGGCAAACACGTCTATGTTGAGGCTGTGTCTCCTCTGGTGTGAGAGTGGCACCCCTTGCTTGTGCATAGGGTATCTGAACGGTTCCTCTCATTTTCTTTGATGGTGGGCCTGCAGTTGATGCTCTTCTCTAGAACTCCTGGACTCTTGACCATACCAATGCTCGTTGGATGGGTACATCATAAGCCAAACACCTATAAATGATCCTGGTAAGAACGCAACATCCATGAAGTACATTCTTTTGTTTCTTGTTCCACCGTTGATGCTCGAGGTGGATTTGGTCGATGATCCAATGGGGCATATTGATGGTGAGGCTCTCTGTTTCCGCCAAATACAAACTAAAACAAATTTTCTTTGGTGGCATGGTAAATCGTTCTTGAGCAGGGAAGGAAAAATGTTGCATACATGTGCGTAAGTGGAGAGTGATGGTTGGAGTCATGGACACCATATCCTTCAATTTTTTGAGGTCCTTGTGCTTCATTCATCCAAGAATCAAGGTTTCCTTCTCTGTCAGAATATGCATGCCCTTCATGTCCAGGGCATCCCGTACTAAGTTGATGGTCAGTTTAAACCTCTTTAATTCATGTCCTCGTGTTAATTCTGGAACCACAAAGGTACTATCTCCTCCCTTGGCTCTGATAGGCGTGAGAGTGTTGATCATGTATGAGCAGCGCAAAAAATCGGGTTTGGGAAACATAGCTCTAAAGTAACTATTCAAGGGGTTTCAACGTCGACTATTTGAGGGTTTCACCCTGCTTGTGAGCTGGTTCCTGCTGCTTCTGCCATGCTACTGCCTTGCTTGTTGATTCTGTGAGAATATAGAAGCACATGTTAACATTGTAGTGGACAAGATATGACCATTTGTCCCCGTTACAACATTAACATGAGGCACCGTGATAAGGTTAGTGGGTCAGTTGGTGCTCAGTGATCATGTGTGTAGTTAGTGAATGAAGAGTTCTATGTGCTAAGTGGCAGTGTGAGGATGATGCAGTTAGTAGGTGGAGATGAATTTACAAATTGGGTGTCGAGGGGTTTATTATAAGCTTTCTGTCACCAAACATAACGCGTGGCTTTACAAGTTGATTGCTTGTGGGCTGTGGGAGGGTCTACATGAGTATCTACTTGGAAATGAGGCTTTTTAGGGACCCATTTACAATTGATCCTATTAGTGCCTGTTGATGTATGTGTGATTGTCTGTGAATGGAACTTTGTCTCGTGAAGCTTATGGGTGGCTACTTGATCCCACAAGCAAGCCTTAGGCACCCAAATTTGTCTTGATTCTGGGTCAGCCTTCATCGATTTCTTGGGTACCCAGATAGACATTATTTTCATGGATGATTGTCAGAGAAACATTTTATTAGACATCCTACGCTGATCACTAGAGTAGGGTTTGGTTGAGGCTTCAACCGAAGTTGCTTGGGAAAGTTCACCCTTCCGTACCCATATCTGCTTCGATGGTCGAGATGCCTTGGCAGAGGTGATCTTTGGTTTAGGATAGCTACTTCTTTGCTTCATTCTGGTCTCCTGGACTTCACGCTTTGGGTCCGAGAGTTCCTTTGGACAAGAAGGGAGTTCCACTTGCACCACGTCGCCTAGAGTGGAGGTTGTTTGCATCACAGAGGGTTGGACAAAAAGCATCGTTTTCCATCAGTGTGCTCCTGGAAGGACCAGGAGTTGGTGACTTTCCTACTGTTAAATATGCTCAATACTCCACCCTCATGTGACCGCAAATGACCCATGGTGCTCTAAGTTGTAAGGCCCCCATTATGAGGAGAAGCCATTATGAGAGCCCGGATATTTGTGGAACCATAATTTCCAAGTTAGATGAGGTCTATGTGTGACCATTGATGGTTGTAGATGATCTTTGTGAGCCTAGCCATTAGGTTAGGTATGGCATAAACTTCCAAGCCATTGGGTTTCCATTTAAGGTGAAAATAAAGGCCCTGTGGCATCGCGCGATTTCCCCATAGAACCTTAATGGGGGGAGTGCAGAGGGGGGCTTGCCCTTCTGTGGGGTCCAGGGGGCCTATCCCCTTGGCCCGTAGGGCTGAGGCGGTAGGACTTCTAGTCGTGGAGATATTGTCAGATCGCATATTTTATCGACTATTTTGTATCTCCCGACTACGTTTATCTATACCAAACCGCCTTGTAAAAGCTATATAAGCACACCCTAGGTTGAGCTTTACATAGCGTTGCGCACTAGTAAGCCCTTCATCTAGAGTCTGTCTAGATCACCATCTAAGCTCCACAGTGGGAGTGCACAAATGGATAGCACCATCATTGTAACTGCATTACCCTCGGCAATCTGAGAATTTGAGTTCTCTATCTCTCAGTCTGCATCTATCTTTGTCTGCGTTTTTCTCTCAACTCTATCTATAGGTCTATTTCATTGTGCTGTTATTTTCTTACATGGTATCAGACCTAAGGAGGCTTTGAGTGGTGCAAAAGCAGAAACACAGAGGTTGTAGAGGTCTGAACAACAAAAGAGAGAAGATGTCAAGTGGTATGTCATCATCTATGACTGGGGGCCAAGGTGGTTCATCAACAGGAGTAGGTGGCGCACAAGCAGGAGAACCAATGATGCTAGTCATCCCAACGTTGCGGATATGGCGACCAGCCTTCATAGAAGGTAAACTTGATGGTACAAACTACACCCTCTAGGAGTTCAAAATCACTTCTATTCTTGATTCATATGAGCTTTTGGAGACTGTTCTTGGGACTAATCATGAGCCCCATGAAAGACCTGATCCAAATAATCCTGGTCGAATGATTCCTCCTCGTGCTGATCTTCTACGTGCTTGGAAACATAGAAATGCAGATGCTAACTAGCTCTATGGGTAAGCCATATCTAGTGAATACATTTTCAAACAAAAACTTAGTCGTGGTTTGAGCATCATTCTTTTTTGTAGCTTTTGCTTCTACCCACTTGGTTAGATAGTCTGTAACCACAATGATGTATTCAGCATGAGAACCCTTAACTGGGGGATCAATAGGACCAACAAAGTCTATTCCCCAGTTAGAGAAAGCCCTTCCTCCCATCATATGTTTCAGTGGCATCTCATCCTTACGTATCGGATATTGAGTTGGCTGACAAATATCACACCGCTTCACATAGGTATGGGCATCCATGTGAAGGGTTGGCCACCACAACCTGCAAATATAATTTCCTTGATCACCCTATCTGTCCCAAAGTGTCCTCCTGCTACACCTTGGTGAGCAGTTTCCAAGATCTGAATATATTCACTCACATGGACACATAGTCTGAGGTAACCATCTTTACCACGCTTGTATAAATTATCTCCAATGAGTGAGTAGTCTAGTGCCTCCTGTTCCAAGCTCCTTTGTCTAGCCAAAGTCATCTCTTGAGGGAATATTTTCGTCCTCAGAAAGGCTACTAATGGCTCGCTCCAATCTAGAACTAAAGACACTCGATAAAGGGTGGCATGTTCCAATGGAGGTCTAGTGCTACATATTGGGGATTCCTTGCACATCCTATGGACATCTACTTCCATAGTTGGCTAGTGCACTCTGAGTCTCCTTAGTGTCTGTAAAGTTCTTTGCCTTGAGTAGTGTTGCTCTAGTGCACCCACATGTGCTAAGTGCAACCACTTCGCATACTCATCCTCTTCCACACAACAAACTAATATTCCTTGATCTCTATGCTTGTACATACTCCCTCCCATGATATGGTACTTTTGGGCTTTTACTACCTCCCTATCTTGAGTGTTTATTACTGGATGTTTAGGCCCATATGTCAATATTGGCACTAATGTCTTGGCCCACTGCCGTACAACTTCCAAATTGAGCAAGTAAGCATCAGGAAGATCATTTGATACTCTTTGTAGGGCCTCTCCTGACGTGAGCCTCGAGAGATTATCTGCTCTCAAGTGAGTCTTTCCCTTCCTCACTACTACCTCAAACTCATATTCCATTAGTAAGAGGAACCATCTTACTAATCTACTTGTATTGCAAGGCTTGTTTACCAAGTACAATAGAGCTTGATGATCAGTAAAATATTTAAAGTTATTTGCAAGCAAATAGTGTCTAAACCTTTTAACCACATATACCATGCCTAATCCTTCTCGTTCGATGGTGGTATAGTTTCGCTCAGCTGCATCCAACTGTCTACTAGCATAGGCAATTGGAAGATCCATATTACCTTCGCCCGTAGGTTGTGCAAGTACACACCCAACAACATAATTGGATGCATCCACATGGACATGAAAGGGTTTGTTCCAATCTAGTGTAGTCAAGATTGGTGTTGAACATAATCGTCGTTTAAGCTCATTAAAAGAGTTCTCACATTCTTCCGTCCACTCAAAGTTAGTCAAAAGGGAGTACAGAGGCTTTGCAATGATCACATACATATGAATGAATCGGCGATAGTAGCCACAATGCCCCATGAAAGCTTGTTCCTCCTTGACATTCTTTGGCCTAGGTAGCTCTGCAATAGCTCTAACTTTTTCCTCATCTGTAGATATGCCGTTCTTTGACACTATGTGTCCTAGAATCTTGCTTTGCCTGACCATAAAAACACACTTTTCTGGGTTCAAGCAGACTTGATATTCTCTACTTTTGTCAAAGATAGCTCTCAACTCTAGGATATGTGTTTGTCTTATGTTGGAATGAGCACAGAGGTCATCAACATAGACTTCTAAATTTTTCATCAAGAATTCTTTAAATACATGACACGTCAGCCTTTGAAAGGTAGCGGGCACATTGCTGAGACCAAATGGCATTACCCGAAAAGGAAATATGCCCCACTCTATGGCAAAAGCCATCTTATGTTGATCTTCTGGAGCAATGGCTACGTGATTGTAGCCAAAAAATCCATCAAGGAAGTTGTACACTTCCTTTCCTGCTCCTCTTTCTAGTAGATGCTCAATGAAGGAAGCGGATAGCTATCTCGAATGGTGGCTGCATTAACTTTCTTCAAGTTAATGCATACACGTAACTTGCCATTCTTCTTGGGTACTACTACGATGGGGGATACCCACTCAGTGTGCTCAATTTCATAGATGAATCTTGCTTCAACCAAACGATCTATCTCTTCCTTGATTTTGGCCGCATAGTTATCCTTGTATGTGTATGGCTTCTGCTTAGAGGGTTTGGCATCTGAGGTCATGGGAATCGTATGTGAGCATATGTCAGCGTCTACACCTTTCAAGTCTTTGTAACTCCAAGCGAATACATCTCTGCATTCTCTTAGCAAGGCTATCAACTCTTGTTCCTCTCCCTCCGTCAAGTCATGTCCTATGCATCGCGTTTAGGCATCGTTAACATGACTCTCCTATCTTCTATCTCATACTTCTTGAAATTGTCAGGGACCTCAAACAAGGATTCTTCCTCCTCTGGTGTGACTTCTCTCTTCTTCCTCTTTTTGCCTTCATTCTTGGTGGTCACTTGTGTGGTTAACCTCACATCATTTGTAAGTTCTTCGTGTCTTTGTGGATGAGCCTCCACTTCATAGAAATATTCCTCATCTGATGCAAAAGGCGGGTCCATGAAAATTGACTCTAGATTGGAGTCACTTGCATCCTCGAATGCATCAGTGCAAGGTTCACATTCTTCAATAACCAAACCAGGCATGATTGGATCTATTGTGAAGAGTGAAATGTCATAGCCATCCTCGTCATAGTGAGGTGTCCATTGTTCTTCATTGATGTCTACATACATTGTTGCAAAAATTTATGCCCAACCATGAGGTTCAAATTCTTCGTCTGAAAAGACTACAGCTGCATAGGCTGGGTCTTGAACTGATCTATGACTTTCTTTCGCACCTACCTCTCTAGCTTATTCTCTCTTCTCTTATTCTACTGCTACTATGCACATCCATAAGTGGGTGTCTTCATGCATCCATGAGTATCCTGATCCTATGGAATGCACTGAGTCCATATCATGTTTAGCTCTATTGATGGGATTCCATTGAATGGGGGGCACATCTCTATGAGAGTAATCTTTGAGATTGACTTTGTTTGTAACACCTAAGTGTTGCAAATAGAAAGAATTGGTTCCCCAATCCTGTACCACTTGCAACTGCCGCATAAATGGTCTTCCCAAAACCATCTCATAGGCTTGATTCTTGCTAAAGTCACATATGGCAAAACTATGTTCGAACTCTACACCACAGGTAGTGAGAGTTATCCCTTCTAGCAGTCCTAAGGGTCTTTCTATGTGACCATCGGCCATCTGCAATTTCATTCTCATTGGCCTGAGTGCTAGCTTGCCCCAACGCTTCCATAGGGAAGTGGTAGCAATTGCAACTCAAGCACATGAGTCCAAAATCACTTTGGTGGTGTACCCTTGATGGGTAATTGGAAGATAGGTGTTTCCTTCTTCTCCTTCACTCATCTCTCCTCTCTTGTCAAAGGGTATTTCTGGCACCGTTTAATGAGATCCTACCTAGAAACGAGGTTTTGCTACCCTTGGCACTTGATTAGCTACATGTTTCCATAGTTCTAGCCTAACCTTGAGTAGCTCTTCTAAAGTGAGATTGCACTATAGTGTAGTGTTCTTTACTACCTCCGTATTCCTAGATATGATTGAGTTTTCATTCCTTACCATGACCGTGGGTGCTCTCATAAAAGTAGACTTAGCTTCCCATGGGCCGTAAAATGGGGTAGTTCATGTAAGGAATTAGACTCGAATTCTAATCTCTCATGTGATTGGACACTCTCCTGCTCTCCATAAATGGAAGGAATGTCTTGTGGGAATTGATCATGCAAGTTGTCCACAAGTTCACTAGGAGGAGGAACTTCACTTTCTTTAGCCCATTTCTCTTCTTGAATCTCTCTTAGAAATTCTGGGGAATATCGATTCATAGAAGAAGATGTGTCTGGTTCTGTGGACTTAGGCACATAAGCTTCCTGGGGAGGAAAGCTCATTCTTCCACTTGCCTTGTCCTTACCTTGAGAGGTGGGTCCATTTCAGATTTTGTAATTAGCCTCTCCAATCTTTCTAGCTGTCCATCAAAGTGCAACTATGTCTTAGCTTAACTAGAGAAGTTAAAGAGGCGATTGGCTTCAAACATGGTTTGAGCTAACTCCACCATCTTAACACAAATTTTAGTTCGTTCGAGTTCTAGTTCAGCTCTAGGGTAACACTTTTCATGTTCTGTTACGTTTGAACCTTCTTGGAGTCTGGCCTGATATGCCTTAAGCATCATGTCTAGGTCCTCGAGAGTGGGAACTGCTAAGATTGATCCTACTCTAGGGGGTGGTGGAATTGTATGAGGTGGGTTGGAAGGTGATGGATTGGAGGGAGATGGAAATGGTGGGTGTGGGGTAGTGTGAGAGCAAGTTTGAGATGTGAGTTCAATTATCTTTGCCTTCGTTTCTCTCAAACTTTCCTCAAGTTCGCTCATCTTCTTTGCCCATTGCCTTTTCATTCTCTTGTGACTATCCTTCCAAGCTCTGATTCTCTTCTTAGTTATGCTCTCAGTCTCACTAACCTCGGAACTCTTTTCCTAGCCTAAACCTTGGTTTTGTTGCAAAGCTTGAGCTCTAGTGACCACTTGCACAGGGGCAGTGGAAGTTACACTTCCTCTTGACTCTACAATGAGCCCAATAACGTTGATAGGAGTGGTTTTTGGCATATTGTTGGGGTTCTTAGGACAATCTCACAAGAGATGATCTTTCCCACAATCGGGGCCAAAACCTTGAATTGTCACATATTGGGGTTGTGTAGGTGTCGGCATAGGGCAATCACGAATGAGGTGATCTCCCTGACATCACTAGCACGATCCTCTAGGAAATGGGGGTCTTATCTGCCTAGGTTGAGGTCTAGAGTTAGGGTTTGCATACATGACATTTGCGTACTCTTGCTCCCAACTAGGTTCGCTTGGGTCCTCATAGTAATATGACTCATTATGCTCAGGCGACTGCATGTAGTAATCATGTGGGCTATCGATATGAGTAGAGCCGAAACTATCACTTGGGTCACTTTCTAAAAGCAATGGAGTTACTGGCACTAAGGCTCTATTCATATTTTCGTCTGTCATGGCGTACTTTATTGGAATCACATTGGTTGGAGGAGGGGGTTGCTGCACTAGAACTAGTTGAGCTGGGCTTGATATTGTGGTTGGTAGGGTTGTTGAGGCCCACTATACTGCTATTGTGGGTACTGATTCTGGTATCTTCCTTGTTGTGGATATGGCTGAGGATAATTTTGTCTAACAGTTTGTTTGTTATAGGGACAAAGTAAAATTGTTTTGCAAATATTGTAAAGGAAATGATTATGTCATAAAGAGTTTTCCAAAACTGGTTGCAATAGAGGCAAAGAAGAAAGAGGCTGGAATGGTTGTTGTAGAGGCCTCTACACCCAGAACAGATTCTGCTAATCTTGTGTACAATGAAGAATGGGCATTTACTACTGTTTGCAGTTACGACCCATCTTCTCATGAATGGTGTATGTCTACAGTAGACTCAGATGTTTGGTACTTTGATAGTGGGGCAACCAAACATATTACCTCGTAGTGGAGTTTTTTCACTTCACTTGAGCTTGCCCCTAATACTATCACATGTGCCAACAACTCCTCTCATCCTATCATGGGAGTTGGTAAGATCATTGTGACTATTGCTAATGGTAGTTCTTTTACATTGACAATGCTTTATTTGTGCTAGGGATCAAGAAAAAACTATATTAGTTTCAACATTAGGTAAGATTGGATTGGTTGTGAAATTTGTTGATGATAAATATACACTTCATGATTTTTCAAATGGCGACATCATTATTGCTTCTGGCATTTTATGTCGTGGGCTGTATAAGCTCATAGATTATGCAAAATCTATGAATGATTTAGCATGTGAAGTTCAAGATTCTCAGGCTATGTCAGATGCAAAGCTTTGGCATGCACACTTTGGTCATCTAAATTTTGCCAGTTTGCTATGCTTGCAGAAATTTGAAATGGTGTCATCTTTGCCCAAACTTGAGGCACCTAGTAAACATGTCTTTGAAGACTATATTTTTGGCAAAATGCAACATTTCTCCTTCCCAAAAGATGGTTCAATTATAGCTACTAAAAAATTGCAATTTGTTCATAGTGATGTATGTGGTCCTATACAGACACCTTCTTTTGGGAACTATCTTTATGTCATGACTTTCATTGATGATTTTTCTAGGCATGCATGGGTATACCCACTGAAGCAAAGTCCAAAGTGTTTATGTGCTTCAAAGAGTTTCTGGTTTTGGTCAAAAATTTGTCAGCATGTAAAATGGGCACCCTCTGTTTTGATCGAGGGGGGGAATATATGTCTTCTAACTTTAATGCGTTATTGGCTGAACGTGGGTTAAAACATCAGTGTACACTATTGTATACACCTCAACACAATGGAGTTGCTGAAAGAAAGAACATGTCACTCATGGAGATGGCGAGGTGTATGGTCAAGAGTCAGGCTTTACCAATGTTATGTGTGCAGCATATGTACTTAATAGTGTCCCACTAAATCATTGCAGTCTATCACTCCATATGAGGCTTGGCATTATCGCAAGCCGTCTGTTGCTCACCTTCATGTCTTTGGTTGTTTGGCATATGCATTAGTGCCTGAACAACAATGCAAGAAATTGGATGATAAAGCTGTGAAATGTATTTTTGTTGGGTACAATTTTGAAAGCAAGGGCTATCATCTGTATCATCCATAGACTAAACAAATTTTGGTTAGTTGTGATCTTGTTTTTGTGGAAGATGCAATTAAGCCATTGCTTTCATGTACTAGGAGACATGAGTTAGCTCCAAAGATGTTTATGACACTTTGCTTCCTCTTTTTACAAGTGGACAATCTAGTGCTAGTCCAAATGAGAAAATTTCTTAGCTTTTACAAGTTTCACATGATGATGCTGATCATTCCATTTTTTATGCAAATTTACATGATGCACTTATTGATGAGAGAACTAATATAGAGGAGGCAAAAGCTATGCCGAAATTGTTGGTGCAAACTTTGCGAGATAGCAAATTAGATGCACTTCTATCATGTCGTACTTGTCCAGGATCTCATAGTGCTTCATCTGCATCATGCTATGCTATGGCTACCTCGAGTCTTTGTGATGAGAATGAGTCCAATTTTATTTGATGAAGCACAAAATTCTAAAAATTGGATGGCTATTATGCAATCAGAATATGATGCTATTATGAAAAAAGGTACCTGGATGTTATGTGTTTTGCCTCCTGGAAAGAAGGGCATTGGCACTAAGTGGGTATTCAAGCTGAAGCGTAAGCCTAATGGAACAATTGACAAGTATAAGGCTAGTCTTGTTGCAAAGGGTTATGCTCAAGAAAGAGGCATGGACTTTGATGAGATTTTTGCTCCTACATGCCGAATGACTACTGTTTGTAGCATCTGTGCACTTGCAGCTCATCATGATCGTACATAAGTTGGACATTAAAGTTACATTTATGAATGGTGAGTTACATGAAGAAATGTATGTTTTTGAGGCCCATGGTCTTGTGCAGAAAGCGCATGAAAACAAAGTGCATGGTTTGAAGCAAGCACCATGTGCTTGGTATGAAAAGATACATGCCTACTTGATTGCACATGGTTTTGAGGATAGTCCAATTGAGAGCACCTTATATGTTAAGTGTGAAATGATGTGCTTCTAATCATTGTTCTCTATGTTGATGACATGTTGCTTACTAGTCCTGATGAGAAGTATATTGCTGATTTGAACACTGATTGGCATGCCTCATTTGAGATGTCAAAATTGGGCATGCCCATGGTCTTGTGCAGAAAGGGCATGAAAACAAAGTGCATGGTTTGAAGCAAGCACCATGTGCTTGGTATGAAAAGATACATGCCTACTTGATTGCACATGGCTTTGAGAACAGTCCAATTGAGAGCACCTTATATGTTAAGTGTGAAATGATGTGCTTCTAATCATTGTTCTCTATGTTGATGACATGTTGCTTACTAGTCCTGATGAGAAGTATATTGCTGATTTGAACGCTGATTGGCATGCCTCATTTGAGATGTCAAAATTGGGACATTTGCACCATTATTTGGGCATTCAATTTATGCAAGTTGATGGAAGAATAGCTTTGTGTCAAGCAAAATATATTGACACATTATTGTAGTGTTTTGGCCTTGAAGTCTGCAAACCTATTGCCACTCCTATAGAAACATGGTTACGATTGAGTCTTCATGATGCTGGAGATGCATTTGATGTTGTTCTCTATCAGCAAGTTGTTGGATGCTTGATTTACTTATGCATTACTCGGCCAGATATTCAGTTTGTTGTCTCATAGATGAGTAGGTTAATGCATTGCCCAGGTGTCAACCATTGGCTAGTTAAGTGCATCTTTTGCTACTTGAGTGGTACCCGGTTACTTGGATTATTTTATCCCAAGGGGGGATCACTAACGCCAGATTTACATGCTTTTTTTTACTCTGACTATGTTAGTTGCTATGACACTCATGTGTCAACTAGTGTTTTTTGCTTCATGCTTGGTAGCTCATGCATATCTTGGTTGAGCAAGAAGCAGCTTATTGTGGCCACTTTCAATTATGAGGTTGAATATAGAGCAGCTTTCACAATGACCGTTGAGTGTGTGTGGCTCAAATGCCTTATGGATGATTGGGTGTTGGTCAATCTTCTACCACCACCATCTTCATTGATAGTTAGAGCGCATTGGCAATTGTGAGGAACCCTATGTTCCATGCTCATGCTAAGCACATTGAGGTGCATTATCATTATGTAAGGGAGAGGTTCTGTGCTGGAGAGATTAGTATGGCATATGTGCCCACATAGGAGAACATTGCAGACCTTTTCACAAAGGCTCTACTTAGGGAGAAGTTTGAAGATTTCTGTAAAGATTTGAGCTTACTTCCGTTTGTGGATTGATTCCACATAATTTGGAACTTCCTTATACATGATTGCAAGCTCCTTGTTCACCCCATCAATCCTAGGGGGGATTTGTTGATATATTTAGGTAGTGATGTGTATGAACACACTAGGACCGCCATGACACTTTTTTCCCTCTTCAGGAGGTTTTTTTCCCCTGGATTGTATATAAGCATATAACCCTAACATGTCACTTATCTTTGTACATTCTCTTGGTAATACATTCAGTATTGTGTGTTGTACTCCAAGCTTCTTCTTCTTCTTCGTTGTGTTGTTCGTGTGCTTCGACAGACCTCAAACTCCAACAATGAAGTGAAGAATTTGCACTGTGAGGTAATATGTTTGGTTGCCCCACTATTAAGGTACTGAACATTTGAGTCTACTACAGACATACATTGTTCATGGGAAGATGGGTCATAATTGCAAACAATAGTAAACACCTATTCTTCATTCTGCATAAGATTAGCAGACTCTATTTTAGGTGTAGGGGTATCTGCAACAACCATTCCAACCTCTTTCTTCTTTGCCTCTTTTGCAGCTAGTTTTGGACAGCTCTTTATGACATGATCATTTCCTTTATAGTATTTGCAAAACAATTTCTAATTTTTTGTTTTCTTCTCGTCTTTGTCATCCTTCTTAGAATTAGTAGATTTTTGCTTACTAGTAGATGAGCTCCATTTACCTTTGCCCTTCTAACTAGCTAGGAAAGCTTGATCTACAACATGCATAATGGACTTGTTTTGCCTCAATTGATCTTTCTGCAAGAAATTAGAGAATGATTCCTCAAATGTTAAGGCATTTGGATTGCCTTTCATCATCAATCAAAGAGTAGAAGCAAAACTCTGATATGAATCTAGAAGACCGTTCATAACAGTTTGCACAAGTGAATTGTCTAGCAAGACTTCATCAACAGAAATCAATTGCTCCTTCAAATCTTTGATCTTTGTCAAAAAAACAATCCATGGAATCTCCTTCATTCATGTGCTCACTCTCCGACTGTTTTCATATGTAAGCAACACAAGCCTCATTTCTTGCCTGACATAAAGTGGTAAGTGTATTGCAAGCATCCTTACCTATTTTTCAAGGGTGAATGTGCGGGATAATGGCACAT
This sequence comes from Ceratopteris richardii, assembly GCA_020310875.1. Taxonomy (NCBI): domain Eukaryota; kingdom Viridiplantae; phylum Streptophyta; class Polypodiopsida; order Polypodiales; family Pteridaceae; genus Ceratopteris; species Ceratopteris richardii. The sequence goes on along the minus strand of CM035439.1, from coordinate 127,929,135 downwards.
TTGAGAGACAAAGCTATCAGTGCATGTGTCTAAGCATCTTTGCCATCCCAACGAAGATGTTCTACAGTAGGTGTAGCAGGAATCTTAGCACGATCAAGAGTTTGAAGATCATTATCTTAAACACTATCTGCATCACCTTCAATAACTGTATTTGGAGGTGTAATAGGTCATTTTTCAACACCCTACACAATATTCCACAGTCCTTTTGTAGCCAATACATGTTGTACCATGTATGCACATAATAGATAATTGGTATCATCCAACTTATCCTCAAGAGCCAACATATGGGATAAATCATTTCTTTCAGTGATGGCCACTGACTAAAATACCCTGATGCAAAAAAAATGTTTGTATCTCAAAAAGTTGAACAAAAGTACCTTGTCGAGTTCTACTAAACCTGTAGCAAACTTTGAGGCGCGTGTACTAGCGAACCAAAACCTGTATATATGTTTAGCACAAAAAGACAAAATTGCCTAGATAGGCACTACGATAGTACGTTCAGAGGCCGAAATGAGCTCAAATCGTGACCTAGATGCCACAAAGTGAATAAGTTTTGAACTTCTAATTGCCTTGAGTATGCTCACCAATTTTTGTGCGATTTTGAGACTATGATCGGAGGGGTATTGCGATGACCTGATCTGATAGCAATTGTTGGAGTTTGATGTCTACAGAAGCATGCAAAAAGGACAATGAAGAAGAAGAAGAAGCTTGGAGCACAACACACAATACTGAATGTATTACCAGGTGATTGTACAAAGATCACTAACTCGTTAGGGTTATAAGCATATATACGAGCTAGGAAAAAACCCTCCTAACGAGGGAAAAAAGTGCCCCGATGGTCCTAAGTGTGTTCACACACATCAATACCGAAATAGACCAATACATTCTTCCAAAATTTCACTCTATACAGAGAGTATGTTGTGCGATCAAACTTCCTGAAAAAAAGAAACAAAAAGGTAGAATTGTTGGAGGTGGAAACTCACAAACATGATTCTGGTGACTAAAAGAGAGAGAAGATGATTGATGTTATGAATAATTGGAGTCAAGAAGTATGGTGGATGTGCTCAATGAAAGCAAAGGTCAAGTGGGGATACCAAAATTTCCACAAATCACCATGAAATTGGCGTTACTTCACTTTTGTACAAGCAGAGTAGTCCTTGAGCTGGAGGAGTGACTCTAACATTCTATAGATTTTATTCCACTAAAATCAGATGCCAAATGAGGGTTTATGAATTATTTTTAAATAGGGTGGACATACGAGTCAATATGGCTATTGTTTAGAAGAACCTATAAAAGTGGACTCACACTCATTTTAAGCTTCTTCTTGTTGCTCATTTCTCTTTTCTCAATACGAGTGTGAGTTTTTTGGGAGCTCTCTTGCTCATAGGCGAGGCTTGTGTGCATGCTTGCATGTATAGGCTTATATGTGCATGCTCGTGCATGTGCTTGTTGCTTCCTCTTGTATATGCATATCTACTTGTATGGTGGAGGTCGTCATACCACTGATTGGTGATTTCTAGGTGAGGATCCATTACTTGATGTTGCCTTGTACATGAGTCATGCAAGTAGGTCTACAAATCGAAGAAGAACACTCATTGAATCAATAAATGGTGGCTTAATAAGGTTAAATACATTAGGGCTAAAAATCCCCTCTTCAAAATAGATTCTTCCTTTAAAGAGTAGTTTTGGCATGTATGAAACCATGCTACTCCATGAAAAGAGATGGACTTGAAAAAGGTTGATTTCTCTTTTTCCATATGACACAATTGGGATGGGATTGGAGAGAACTTAATTTGAAATTGTAGGTATACAAAAGGATGATTCAATTATTTGCATCACCATCTAGGTGCACATGTGGATCATCCTTTGATACATTTTACAATCCAAGGTCTATAAAAGATGGTGGAAGGAAGTTTTTTGGCTTGTCTTCAAAATGGTGATAAGATGAATTACATATAAGCTTTTGTCTTTTATGTTTTTCATGACGATTCAGCTCTTAAGATCTTCAACTCGTTGCACATGTGGCTCCCTTTACACATTTTTATGGTTGCACATGTGGATCCTTTGGCACATTTTATATTCCAAGAATACATTGATATTTGAGAATAAAAGGATATTCTCATAAGCTCATTAAAAAAAAAAAAACAAAAGCATGTACCATAGACTCTTCCTATCACTAAGGCAATGCCATCTAGAATCATGTACATTTGCTAACTTGATAGGATTCTTAGATGTTCTACCCTTTCCAAAAACATTTGAAAACATGTATTATAAACTCTTCAAATTAGCCACAACTACTTCATGAAGCATGTATTGGCTAAAGGACATGATTCTTTATGCTCCTATTTGATGTCTTGGTATGTACGTATACTTTGATAATAAAGAGGCATATTTTCATTGTATGCATGCATACATGCGAGCATTTATCTATGCCCTTATGTGTATTTTGATAAAATGGAGCATATTTTTCTAAGCATTATATACATGTAAACTTAGATACACATTTTGGATGATGAATGCATGTGAAGTTATGAGATGAACATGGAATCAAATACCATATGGGGATGGATTTGAATAGCTTTATGTATATTAGTATTGTTTACATGATCACTAAAACTTTTTTTTTTAATAAAAGGAAGTTTGGCCTTAGCCTAATCTCCCGGACTTTAATTAAATTAAAGAAAAAAATTACAAGTGAATGGGACTAGTGCCCATGGGACCCCCCAAATCCCACAATGCAGGGGAGGAGTATGGCAAGCTAGAGGGCATTACAAATGAGGTGGATAAAATTATCATCACCCTCATGTGGGACCCATTTGGGTTTCAACTTGTTGTTTTCGAGGAGATAAATATAATGATGTCTAAACGGTGGCGATCTCTTGACTCGGGAGATTCTTTTACCTAGGAGAAACAAGGATTTCTCGATCAACCATTCCTTAGGAGTTTGGCCAAAATTGACAGCACATCACTCCCTCCAAATCTTCCATAGAGTCTCACCTCTGATGGCATTCCACAACCTCGATGAGCAACCGACCGCCTCACCCAACATCACCTGTTGCCAGTTGATTTGGATCGTGAGTCTCAATACTTGGGTCACGTGATGCCAGATAACACGGGACTTGGGGCGGTCGAAGAACAGGTGAGCTAAATCTTCGATGCACTGATGGCAACGCTTGCACCATGGCGGCACACCACAGATTTTGTTAGCCCTTGCATTGGTCCAGATACCTTTATGCAAGATCTGCCACATGAGAACGGATTTTTTGACCTCAATTAGGGGGTGCCAAATAGACATGAATTTTAGTTCCCACCAAAGTTTGGTCCAAGAAAGGCACCATCTCTTGTTGAGAGTGTGGTGAACGTCTAAATCCTCTTTGAAGTTGGGGGTTATGGATAGCTTCTTACCATTGCTCCATTTGAGGCCCTCCAGGCAAGGAAGATCCTGACCGCAGAGAAGGCGGGTAGTTGAGCGGTCTCATGCTAAGCACCTGCTTTGAAGAAGAGTCCATTCCTCAAAGGTAACTCTAAGTCTCGGATCCAATTCTTCAAACCTAATCCACTGGCTGGTCTCTTGTTTCCAGAGTTGTTTCCACTGTTTGAACCCCTTGTTCCATAACCGCTTTGCAGTTTGGAGGTTCCAAGAGTCCACCCCCCTAATGCCGCTGATCGAGAACCAAATATAGTCATTTTGTCTTATCCCAGCCGCCCACTTCCACTCATCACTGATTCCGATGAACTGTTTGGCCTTGTTCCAATTCTTCCATAAGGAACACACGAGGCTAGAGCCTGTAGGGGACATCGGGTGGGGGGAAAACAAAAGTGTGAGAATCCCTATGTCCTTCCAACCAGGATGGCCAACTAAGGTAAGGTCTTCCGTGTTTCTGAAGATCAATTTAGCCCAAGAGGACTCCCTATTGCTCCAAGCCTTGATAAGCCACTTTGCCGCCAGCTTGTCAACCAACCCAACAATATCCAAAATTCCCAGGCCCCCTGAGTCTTTAGGGCTAATGCAAGTTTCCCATTTGATTTTGGGAATCCCCCTCCTGTTAGGGTCCCCAGTCCAAAGGAAGTTTCTGCAGATTCTTTCCACTTTGGCTAAGTCTTTCTCCTTAGGTCTCCAACACGAGATAAAGTAAATAATTGTAGACAACATAAAAGTGTTAACAACCATAGCATGCCCTGCCAAGTTGACTTGCATACCTTTCCAATGATTCAGCTTGCTATCCAGCTTGGATAGCACCCAGTTCCAGCTTGGTCCATTGAGATGTCGAATCCCATCGGAATGCCAAGGAGACGAAAGACTTGACCGCTAGGGATAACTTGACACCCCTGATCCACCAATAATTGGGGATTAGGTCCACTGATTGCTCTAAAAGCAGTTTTAGCATGGTTGATTTTTGAGCCTGATGCCACACAAAAGGTGTCGAGGCACCACCAAAACACCTCAATGTTGTTTATATCGTTATGCACAAAGGCATTCATGTCATCAGCAAAAAGTCTCGCAATCATTTGGCCGTGATTCAAAGGTAATTCAAGACCCTTGAGATTGTCATCGTCCATGTGATGCTTTAATAGGCAGCTGAGTCCATTTGAGGCGATAGCAAATAGTCAAGGAGCCAAAGGGCAGCCTTGCCTAATTGATCTTTTTAAACAAATGGGCTCAGAGAGCTTACCGTTGATGTTTATTCTAGTTGAAGCATTTCCAAGAAGAGTGTAAACCATCTTCGTGAACTTTTGGCTGCATCCAAGGTCTTTCAATGATTGAAGAATAAAGTCCCATTCCAATCTATCATATGCTTTGTCGAAGTCGATCTTAATGAATACCAGATCTTGAAGACTCCTCAGCAAAAGCAAGGCCTTCCCAAATATCGACAATTGCTTCAAGTATAGATCTACCTTTGATAAAACCTTTCTGGTCCTCACACAGCCATGACTTTAAATGACAAGAGATTCTGTTGGCGATAACTTTTGCAATTATCTTGTATCCTGTTTGGAGCATCGTAATCGGACGCCAGTTTTCAATTTTGTTCTTATCTCCCCTTTTGTGGATTAACTTGATGACGCCATTATTCAGACACTCAGGGAGGGCACTGAATGAGAGAGCCTCTTGCCACACGAGACGTAGTGGGGTGGCCACATCATGTTTGAAGGACTTGAAAAACTCATTGGTGAGGCCATTCGGACCCGGACTTTTCCCATTGGGAAGGGCATCGATAACCCCGATAATTTCATTCTCGGAGATGTTAGCATCCAACCGAGCAAGCAATTTCTGTGGAATTCTAGTTTGAGCAACCCTTGAGATGGTTGCCATAGAGTCACGCCTGTGGGGGGAAGGAGGAGTCGAGACCCCGAGAAGATTGGTAAAGTGCTCGACGATGATAGATCTATTCTCCACTTCCGTGCAGCATTCGGTTCCATTGTTATCGACCAATAGGGGGATGGATTCCCTAGCTTGTTTCCTTTTGAGGATGTTACACATCTCTTTCGTTGGTGTGTCGGCCTTCCCTACCCACCAGTCTTTGAAGAAAATTTGAAGATTTTTCCTTTGAACCTCCTCCTTTAATCTTAGTTTCCCCCTAATTTTCAAAAGACCTTGTTGGCAATGTAAGTTACCTTTGTTCACCTCTTCTTCAAGTCGTGAGAGCCTCCGGTACACCGTTTCTCTTCTTTTTTTTTCGGATATCTCTTATAGCCTTTTGAGTCCTGATTAGAATTTTCCGAGTCCTTTCCACCGCGCTTCTCCAACACTTAGCCGGTTCATTACAGTAAGCAAAGGCTTCTGCCCACACCTCCGAAATTTCTTGGTGGACAGAGGGGAGGGAAAACGATGTCTGACAAGCATGAAACCAAGGAGCTTTCTGGAACATGGGAATCGGTTTGAAAGACAAAGTAATCGGGTAGTGGTCCGAGATAGTCAGGTCCATGTGTTGGGAAATCGAAGGAATACCCCACTGAAGGATGGTGTTCTGATCGATGTAACATCTATCAAGTCTTGCTTTCCTCAAAGAGTCCCCCGATTGGAGATTTGACCAGGAGAACCCCTTTATGTCTTTCACCTCGACCAGGTCGAGATCGAGCTTGATTTTATCCCATATCTCTTTCTCCTGACCGTGAATATTTTTCCTTTGTTATTCCATCGGTCCTCAGGAAACTCAACCATGTTGAAGTCCCCACAGATCAGAACATTATGTGAAAGGGAGTTGAGGGAAGCCCAAGTATCCATTCTATCTGCTTCACTATTAGGGGCATAAATTGAGACCACAGTGAACTGGAAAGGGAACCCGATAGAGGCAGCAATCCAACGATGATTCCGACCTTCAAAAGTCGAGGTCACATTGCTAGACAAGGAGTGACTAATGCCGATAGACGCACCCCCCGTCCCCCTAGGGTGAGAAGTGGAGAACCAAAGGTGGTTCGGAGAAATGCATTTAAGCCGTTTCTGGAGATCCTCTCCGTCAATTTTATTCTCTTGTAAGCAAATAAAGTCAGGGCTGAAGCACTTATCTTTGAACCACTGGCTGACGTTTAGTGATGTGAATTTCATTAATGATGGTTGCCCTCTTTGAGGGGAGGGACCCGATCTTTTTTCTTCTTGTGGTCTTCTTTTTTCCTCCCAACTTCTTGACTTAGGATCCTACTCTTGAGAGGGCTCTTCCAAGGCATGCCAGAAGGTTGTTTTCCTTTAAGCTTTGACTTTTGTGGTAAGCATAACGGGAGGGTAGGACCAAGAGAGGAGCTTTCACTGTCTGGGTTGTCTTCATTGCTAGTAGTGAAGCCTTCCTCTTTACTCGTGGTGTAACCTTCTTGGTTGTCTTCTTTGCTGGTAGAGCACCCAAGGGTATTATCAGTGGGGTCTTCTTCAAAGTGGTTATCCCCTGGGAAGTCGACCTCATTAATCTCTTTTTCTAGGTTACAGTATATATTATCCGAGGGGGCAATGGTCGTAGCGTTCCTTGCCATTGATCTTCGAGGGCTAACTTTCCTCTTGCGTCTTACTTCAGTGAATCCTTCTGAATGTGTCTCAGCAACGCGAGTTCCCTCTTCTTCCTCCATCGAAGGGGGATGACCTAGAGTGTCATCTTGGGGGAAAGGGTCCAGGGTCCCATCTTTCAATGCAAGATGGCATCCACAGATCTGCGTTGAGACAGACCTGAACCAGGTCCTTCCCTCGAAAATCTCCATAAACTGTGGAGATGGTAAGACCTGGACACAAGAGATTACTTACAAGAATTTGCCAAACGCGTGCTTCCGGTACGGGCATCAAGGTCATAGGATCAAAGACTGCCCCGTGAAGAAAAGTATGATCACTAAAACTTATTCAAGCTCAAAATGAAGTTATAATGAGGACAAAGATGTTAACCACTACAACATATGGGCCCTCTTATATCACAATGCATACCCGAAAATTGATGTAGGAGTTTGGAACACTTAGTCAACATAAACAAATTTGGGCAATGCATGTGATTATTTGGTAACACACATTTATGCATGTTCAACACCCTGCATGGACAAATATGTCAAAATAAGTCCTTGTCATAAAGCCTAACCTAACCTTGACAAGGACGACTCCCATATTCTAACCTAACCTTGACAAGAGGTTGTACACTTCATGATGTATAATCATTCTTCATAGTGTATACACTTCACGATTTATAACCTTGACATGAGGTTGCACACTTCATAATGTATAATCATTCTTCATACTCTACAGCTTTGTACAATTTGTACTAAATTCGGCCATGGTGTTTTATTAATGTGGAAGCTTCAGCTGCAGCCACGCAATGGGAGTAGGCTTTGAATGTAGTGGACTTTGAATAGGAAGTTAGGAACGTCATGGGAAGAACTCGAGTGTGCCTGAAGTTCTGCATGTCTGAACTTTGGATGGCCACTCCATGCAGCTATCCAACCACCCACCTAAAATGCTCTGTCCACACTTAAGCACACAACGCTACAAATTCGATGGATGACGTGCTCATGTTTTTCTCCTGCGGCTGCTCCGTCCTGCATGTTCCGGCTCTTTCGGTGTTCTGTCGATCTCGCTACATGGGCAACGAGCTCTCCCATTCCTAAGTCTTTCTCCATTCGTCAACTGTCTGCCCTCATTGTAATCTCCATCGCTCGGCATTGAGTCCCCCCTTTTCTGCTGCTTACCTCTTCTTTCAGCGAGCACCCTCAGCACTTTTCCTCTCACAATGGCTGCAGTTATTCTTCCTCAACACAGTTCCCTATATTCTGTGAAAACCAGCCTTGCACCTCCTGCGAGAACCGCTAGCTCAAGCAAAATCGGGGTCGAAACTGGCGACTTTACAATATTGCACAGCTCGAAGAACGGCGTAACTAATGACGTGCAACTAAGGTCAATCCTGAGGAATGCGCAAGTCAAGAGATGTAGGATGTATAGCAAAGTCACCGCAATGCTCAAGAGAGGAGGGCGTAAGACACCTGATAAGGAATATCCATGGCCACAGAAGATGAGACCGCAAGATCTTATCGGATCTCCTCTTCCTTTCCTCTCTCGTTTCAAGCCCCTGCCTCAAAAGTCTAAGCCTGTGCACCTGCCCTTTGAGCTTCCCCTTGTTGACATCCAAAAGAAGATTCATGAGGTCTGTCCTCTCTTCCCTCGAATTTTGCTTTCGGACTTACGTTTAGAGTGATGAAAGTGGAAGTATGGAACTGGCATGTATATTTGTATGGCAGTATGTATGTGTGTGTGTTTGAGAGAGAGAGAGAGAGAGAGAGAGAGAGAGAGAGAGAGAGAGAGAGAGAGAGAGAGAGAGAGAGAGAGAGAGAGAGAGAGAGAGAGAGAGAGAGAGGTGCAATCCGATTTCTATTATGAGATAGCTATGGAACACCGCACTTGACAGTTAATTCCACAGGTCTTGGATATCGAAAAACACATCTTGGTGCTTGCTTCATGAATTTATTTATGCAAACATATCCATATCATCCTGCAGGTATTTGCATAGTCTATTGTACCATATCTTAGGCACCACATTAATCTCGTGCCAAAGATTTGTATGTTTCACCTTGAGAGAGCCCTTGTGAGGTTTTCTCAGCCATACAATTATACTCTTCTCATTTTTGCACATTAATCTATTTCGTGATTGATGATAGGATGCATTATGTTGCCAAAGAATGGTAAATATGATGTTTGAATGATTCACGTGTAAATTTAGATTTTGAGATTACTTAAATACGGACCCCACTTAAGAGTTTAAGACAAAGAAATTCCTTTTTCATATGCGTTGATTTCTACAAATGTGAAAGCTATCAATTCATTGTCCTACAATAAGCATGTTGTAATAATTCATCTCCACGTTCTTTTTATCCTTGGATCTACATATAAACTATCTTTTGAGGTCTTTTCACACCATCTCTTGTATATAAGTGTGATGGAATCGTCGATTGGAAATTCAATGAAGGAATGATGTAGAATACCTTGTTGAGGCTCATATGATTGCTATATTTGAGCATTTTGTGCCCATTCCACTACTAATTCCGAACTAGAAATCCATGATGACATCTCACTTTTTATTTTGGATCATTTGAAAGGAAATATAAAGAGCTATTCCATAATGGAAAGCAAGTCTTTTTGTGATTGGTAAGAGTAGACCATTTTTTTAAATCACTATAGAAGTGAATAGACCCTTGCGAATTTCAAGGTGCTTTTCAAATCATGTACAATATTGAGACCCTTACAATTTTGAAGATGCTTTTTAAATTAAATACATTGCTGAGTGATATTATATAGAATATCGAGATCTATAGTATATACCATTGGCAATGCAGGAAGAATGTATATGAAGTGCTTTTCCAATGTTAAGGATTTGCCGATCTTCATTTGCTACCTTTTTCTACTCCTCTTCAAATTAAATACATTGTTGAGCGATATTATATAGAATATCGAGATCTATACTATATACAATTGGCAATGAAGAAAGTAAATTTATATTAAGTGCTTTTCCAATGCTAAGGATTTGCCAATCTTCATTTGCTACCTCTTTCCACTCCTCTGTTTGAAACAAGTGCTTCCATACATGCTCATCATGGGGGATTCTTCCATTGAGCTCCTCATATCCTTCTTTGGAGGTGATCTAAAAGTGCTTACTCCATAGTGATAGGGTACACTATCCCTTGATCCTAGGGATTCCAAGATGATATTATTGGATAGGGGATTGTCTCACATATGCATTTACATTGTAGGCCATCTAGCTTGGATACCGAAGTGGACACAAGGGAACATGTCTTTGGGGCGCCTATCTTAGGGATGCTATCGCTACATATTAGCATCATCCCTCTTTCATGGAAAAATCCCCATATATTGGTGGCCTCCTCTATCCCTACGTATGGCAAAATGACATTCTTGAATAGAAGGTATATCTTATATGTGCATCTTGACTATCGAGCTTGGCTACCAAAGGGGCCACAAGGGAACACATTGCAACAATGGCCTTTATATCAAGTATTGTATCCCCCACATATTGGCACCATTTTTCTTTTTAGCTAAGAAAATTTCTTTGTGCCCTAAACTTTCCACCTCTTTCATTTGTTGCCACTTGTCTCTTGAATGCACATCGTTTATGCAAGCTTTGTTCCCTCTCTAGCCTATATAGAAGCACTTGAGCCTTAGGGCTTGATTTGTCCACCTTCCCATTTTTTTTGAGCTTTCCACCTCTCCTAAATTCTTCATCTTGCTCATAGTTCAAAGACAATATTAAAAGGTAGTTTGAAAACAAGTTTTAAAACATTTAATATGGAGAGCATTAAAAATATGAAAATAAAAAATGACTATTATATTCATTGGAAATGTTTTTCTTTTATATAAATAAAGAAGCTATGAACAATACATATCTAGCATTCCTTTTCCTATCTAGTGCTAGAAACACTTGAAAAACTTTATCCAACTAACATAGTACGCATCGTGACTCCTTGCTCACATGGAGGTGTGGCATTACAATATAAATAGACTTAGACATGACAGTTTAAAGTTAAAACTTAAGATTGAACAATGACAAATTTAAGTATGAAATATGATTCATATGGGATAGGATTGCAAACATTTCATTACATAAAAGAGTAGATTGTGTGCATGAATGTCAAGACTCATGAGTCATTCAAAAACATTATAGACATGCCAAGAGTGATGAGTAAAGATTAATCAGATTGCTAATTCATGAATCATAACTGATCAAGCATGATAACGTCCAAGTAATTACCATGACACTATCACACTCTGTCCATCAAGCACAAACTAAGATAACTCCCTAATGTCATTAATAGATTCATCTCTCTCTCTCTCTGTCTTCGATGTGGCCAAAAGCTAAAGGAGCAAGTGACAAGTCTATTGCTAAAGCTTAAGGATTGAAATCTCACTGTGAGAAGGAACAAGGGACAATAGACGATTTGGTATTTTTAAGTGAAAACTTACACATGCTTTGGAAGGGCTTGACAAAGCAGGTTGATTTGTTCACAAAATGGGAGCAAGCATACGATACTCCATACTTCCTTGATAATCGAAGAGGATATTTTGGATGGGCAAAAATCATTATTGATGCATGTTGGTACACTTCTAAGTTCTAGCTTCTTGGTACACTTCTATGTGTTGCACATGATATCCCATGAAGCATGATTTCTTGGAAGTCACCATTCAAGTTCATCCTTCTTCAATCCGATGATTTTATGGTGTTGTCAAATCCCTACTTAGCACAATGATATGTAGAGCATTTGAAGTACACATTTTAAGTTGGGAAATGGTTTTCAAGTTTGTAACTTTGTTGAATTTTCATAATCTATGAATGTTTCATATCATATTTGGCATAGATTTCGAATGTTATGGAGAGCGGCTACAAGTTTTTGATGCTAACAATTCCTTATCCATGTAAAGAAAAGGTTCTTCAAAAGCTTGCTTTTTATTTTGCTATCAAGAGAATTAAGGATCTCATTTGGAGTCATCTTCATCCCATTTAAAAGATTTATGTTGTGAATTCCTGTTGGGAACTTTCTCAATAAAGTCAACCTTGAGAAGGTAAAGTTTATAATAGATTTGATTTCAAGTGTTAGAGAACTTCAAAGGCTTCTATTTTAAGAACCTCTCAAGTTTCAACCCTAATTTTTTTAACTTCAAGCTTCTGCGTTGTTTGTGACCGAACATCAATGGTACAAATATCTCAAGAGTCCTATCCTAAACACTTCAGAAAGAAATATTGATGGGAAAGAAAAAACCTCCACATAAAAGATACACAAAGAAGCATGTAAGGATAAAGGTAAAAGATAGCCAAGGTTGTCACCATCTCAATAATAACCATGCAAATTGATTAAAATAGTTTCCAACCATTATTATGTAATGGAGGCACTTGCCAATCAAGCATTAAACTTGTTAGAAGAGTTCATGGCTCCGTTCTTGATTGATAATGGGTGTTTGATTAACTTCATTGGCATGCGGTTGGTCCATCAAGAATTGTAGACTTTGAAGATCTCACAACTTTATGAAGTGGAATTACTAGAACGTTCTTTCTTGTTTTGTGAAAGATGGTTTTGCATTTACATTTGATTGTGCAATGATATGTATATATATACACCTTTGATTTTGAGGTCATACCTTACGTTGTGACATTGATGCCCTCCCTTACTCAAGGCTATTCAATGCATAAGGTGCATAAGGATTGGTGCGTGTACGGTGCGAATATCTAACCTTATTCGGTGCATTCACTTGAATATCATTAAATATATATTGATAATTAGCCTACATATCCACGTATACATCTACACTAAAATCAAATGAATATCATGGAAGTTTATACCTACATAATGCATATTGTGATCTAGATTCCATCCTAGCATTGCACAATGCACATTCCATATAGGAATTTAGAATTAAAATTTGCAACATAAAATAAAATATAAAAGATAAACAAGTTATACACAATACGTATGCAATACTGCATAGGATATGACATCTAAAGTTACAATTTCGTGTAAAATGTACATCCATGATCCATTTAACTCAATTCTCATAATAAATTTGAAAATGTGTCTATGAAAACCCTTAATCCATGATCCATCATCTTATGAGGCCAAAGTTACTGTGCAATCAATAATCTTCTATATCATCTTTATCTCAAGAAGACGTGCAAGCTCAGTGAATCCTATAGTCAATCATAGTTGAAACTTAAAAAAATAAAAACTATAATTTGAATTGAACTCGATTGTCAAGGTAGTGATAAACTTTAGATGCTAGCAATTTACAAATACTAGTGGAGGAACCCTTTCAATTTCTTCAAGTCAAGCATCAAGCATATATTTGCCTTATAAAAGACCAAGTGCTAAAGATTTGCGAAATTCAATATGTTTTTCATCTTTTTATGCTCCAATTTCTCACTCACATGCACTTGCCAAAGCGTCCTATCCAAAATTGAATTTCAGGTTCCATGTATTCAATTTTCTATATCAAATCATTAAATTCATATCTAGAAAATATTCGTACTTGAGATAAGACACACATCATATTTTGCGCAATGGTCGGATGACCATGTCCATAATAATTCCACCACTCCAAAGCCATCTACTCTATCAATGCAACCTATTCATTGGGACTCCAAATAAGCTCCTTGTATTCGCTTTTCATCACACACAAAGATCAATGTTAGATCCTTGAGGATCCTTGGACCTTCTTGCTAGACAAGTCAAGATACAAGCCATATTCACAAACAACGAAAGGGTCGACTTCATACTCACTTATAGGCTCACCTTGAAGCTTGGGAATCTATAGCCAAGTGGGCAACCACCTCCAAGATTCTTGTGGGTGATGAATCCAAGGGCAAAGAGTCTAAGTGCCTTATACGAGGAATATCTCACAAATGGGCCCATTGGTCATACTTATAGACCCACTTTGAGGAGATGGCCTAATTCACAAGGGTGATTGTTTCACACTTTGTTGAACATTGAACCATAGGTGCCCACACAAATGTCCTTTGGATTTGGGGATATAACACTTCTCCCCTTATTCTTAATTGTTGTTCTCAACAATTTCCTTGGCTAGAAACTAAGAATCCAATCCTTCGATGACCTATTTGACTCCCAAGTCATAACAAAGTTAGGCTAGTGCTTCCACTTGATCACAAAGTCAAGGTAAGAGATTTCTAAAAGCTTCTTTACCTCTAATCAAGAACCAAATCCGGCTCCAATGAAATATATTGGGTAGTGTCTTCCAAACTCGGAGTCCCCTCTAGAGCTATCACAAAAACCGTGTTTAATTTTCCAAGCGAGCAACTAATGTTGAACGAGGATGCTTGTCTAGATTGCTCGGTAGACAACTACTATGGAACCAAGATGCGTGTCTAAGTTGCAAGTAGGAAACTACTATGGAACTAGGATACTTCTCCAAGTTGCCCAATGGGTGACCACTGACTACTATGGACCTAGGATACTTGTCCAAGTTTCCACATGGGAAACTATCGTGGAACGAGGATGTGATGATTCCCCAAGGTAGGTCCAACTTGTAAGGCACACCAGTTCCCCCAATTGAGAAGTTTGGACTTACACTTGGAGCTCTTTCTTTGACTTTGGATGTGGGGAGTCTTTTGTTGGTTTGTATATCAATTAGACATCACAATTCTCCATCTTTGAATGGAGACTTGAATGAAGAGATCTATGCTTTTCCACCCCATGGTTTTGTGCATAATGGGCATGAAAATAAGCTTTGCAAGTCAAAGAAGGCATTGTATGTATTGAAGCAATTATCAAATGTTTGGTATGGAAAAATACATGCTTACTTATTAGCACATGGATTTTGTAATAACTCAATCGAAAGAATTTTGTATGCGAAGTGTGTAGATGATGTGTTTTTAATCATTGCTACCTAGGTTGATGACATGTTGTGCACTAATCTTAATGAGATGCATATTTTTGAGTTTTAAGATTGCTTTGCATGCCTCTTTTGATATGTTAGATTAAGGCTTTTGCATCTCTATTTGAGATTTTAGTTTGATTGAAGCATTACTTTGTGTTAACTAAAATGTATTGACACTTTATTGCATAGTTTTAGCCTTGGGGAATGTATATCCATTGTGACTCCCATGGAGATATGTTTATGATTGAGTCTTCATGATGTTGATCTTTATCAACAAGAAATTGGATGCTTGTTTTATGTATGCATTATTCAACCTAACATTCAGTTTGTTGTCTTTCATATAAGTAGGCCTATGCATAGGTCAACTGTAAAGCATTGGAAGACAATTAAGTTTATAAGAAGGTTTATGCATAGCTCAATCGTCAAGCATTGGTAGGTAGTCAAGTGTATCTTTCATCATTCATATGGTACTTGGCATCTTGGGTTGTTTTATCTGGAGGGGGGATTAATACCACTAAATTTACATAAACTTTTTGACTCTAATTAGATTGGATGTTATGAGACTTGTGACTTCACAAGTGGTTTTTGCTTCATGCTTGGTAGCTCATGTGTATCTTTGGTTGAACAAGAAGAAATATGAAACCTACTTTGACCACTTCTAATTTTGAGGTTGAGTATAGGGAAGCTTCCACATGTACAATTGTGTGTGTGTGTAGCTTAAACTCTTTATGGCTAATTCGGGTGTTGGTTAGACTTTTGCCACCACCATCTTTATTGACAATAAGAGTGCATTGGTGGTTGCCAAGAACCTTAGTGTAAAAAAACCCCAAATTTTTGGTGAAAATGAAAACCTTTTAAATAATTTTCGAGTTAAATCTTTTCAATGATTTTTATTTATTTATTTATTTTTTCCCTTTAATATAATACTTAGGGAAGTCTTAAGATGTTTGCATTTTCAAATGGTTGTGTATTGACCAATTAATTTTGATACTATGCTAGAGTTGATATCATGATTTATTACGTTGTATACATTACTATATGTGATGTAAATGCCTTTTGAAGGGATAAAGTCTCGATTTTTATATTGGGTTTGAATGTTTCAAAGGATTTGTGAATCTTGGTTTAAATCCCTTTCTGTAATCTAAAAAAAAATCACTTTGAAAGGATAGAAATCCTGATTTTTTATTTTGGGTTTAAATGTTCGTACTAAGCACATTGGGGTACACTCGATATGGCAAGAGAGTCTATTTACAAGGGATCAATGTTGATTACTATGGGGAATTAGAAAGGTATACTATTATTTGCAAAGTTTAATTGTTGGCAAGCAAATGGCTTGGAATACCAAAGGTCTGTTCACATATGGAGCTACGATACAAATCATTTGGACATGAGCAAAGAAGGAATAAATGCTTTCTTCCCTTGGTAAAGTTGAATCCTGAATTTGGTCATGATTTCATACTTGGAGGACAAGTGAAATCTCCATACCACCTCTTTCCATTAAAGAGGAAGGGAGAGCAAGTTAGATCTCTTACACTCAAATGTTTGTTCTATGCTTGTAAAGAGTCATGGAAGAATGCAATAGTTTGTTACATTTAGTGATGATGCATTGAGTAAGTAATGGGATTATCCCCTAAAATTGTTGGAAATATTGTGATTACTGGGGTGATCTTCCACTCGGGACCCCATTAGAGATATTAACCATTGAAAGTTAGATCATGGTGGTCAAAGCTGCCAAAGACAAGTCAAAAGTGGTCAAAATGTTTAGATATATTTTATGGAAGATTGTAAAGTGCTCTCCAAGAGCTTTCCATTGATATATAACACATACCCATATGTATTATGCCCTCATCAGGTCATGTAAAGCTAAGTCCTAATTTCTGGTCAAAATATAAAAGGCAGCTTTTGAAATATCAAAATCAGTGTGATATGTCAAAATTTGATTGGAAAGGTGTTAAAATACGAGTAGTGATCATTAGAGCATTAAAAAGTAAAAAAGAAGAAAGCTCAGTTCTGAAATTTGCACCATGATTTCCAACAAGTGGCTTTTTGGAGTATCTTTAGTGAGTTTTTCCATGGGCAGCCATATACTATATAATAACATCATGTCTAGGCACATTGTCATTACTTGGAGGTTCTACTGAGGAGCTTGGAGGAGGATTACTCTCATCCACTTGGAGAGATGGAGTTGTGCTTTCTAATCTTCAACAAGGTGTGCAACAACCTTAGAGCATATCTATTTTGGAGGAGCTTATCTTCAACTATGGAGATTGTGGAGTTATGGGCAGCTTGTTTCTCAAGCATATTCTTTCTCAAGCATATTCTTCATGCTACCTTGTAACGTCATGTACTTCATGATTGTAATGTATAGAATATATTTGAAGTTTGGACTCCTTTCTCTCTCACATGTCTTGTCTATTCTCCATCTTGTCTCTATTTTCTCTAAGTCTTTATATTAATTATGGGCCTAAAAAACAACAAAAATCAAATTGTATGCTTGAAGTTTTCAAGAAATGTTACATATTGTATGTAACCGAATTGATAAAAGAACAAAAGGGATTAAGAATAGATAATGGAGTCAAGCATGTACACAAGGAATTTGATGATTTTTGTGCAGAGGAGGAAATTAAGAGGGCGCTAATAGTGCATTGTAACATTTCATCCAATGACGTGGCTGGAAGAGTAAAGTCTAGGTTGTGTGAGAGGATTTGTTGTATTCTGTCCATTGATTATCTCTCTCATTAGTTATGAGGAGAGGCACTTAAAAACTGTGGCCCTTGTTTGCAATAGGAATGGCACTCGTGCTATAGAGAGTGGCATTCTTTGTGTAGGCTTGATTTCACAAATAGCCTTCATATGACTGCTTTTGAGTTTTTAGCTGCAATGCACATGTACACATTCTATTAGAGGAGAAGAAAAAGCTGGATAAGAAATCCATCAAAGGACTCTTCATGGGTTATGGAGAGAAGGGGAAGTGGGATATAGGATTTAGGGTCCTATTTCAAAGAAGATTATTTGTAGTTGTAATGCTCTCTTCAACAAATAAAAATGAATAAAAATGGGTAAAACAAGTGAAAATGAGAAGAGAAGGGTCAAGTTCAAGAAGACCAGCCACCAATAGGAGCTGAAGAAAATCAGCACCATGATGATACGTAGCAAGCTGAAAACAGAGAAATTTAGCCTCATTACGAAGCACAACTTGACATTCTCCATGGTGATGGAGAAATTTCAGCAAATGTAGATCATTGAGTAAGAAGATCCACGAGAATCAAAATAATGGTAGACAAATAAAAAAATTACTAGGCAGGTGTACTCCTGCCCTTGACGATGTTAAATGTCCTTGATTATGTTAAACTGACATATGAAGGAGAGCTCACCCTTAAAGAGGCTCAATCTTGTGCACTAAACAAGAAGTTGAGCTTACCATGCAAAAGGATATGAAAGCCTTACAAGAGAACCACACTTGGGATTTAGCACCTTTACCTAAAGGTAAGAAAGCCATTCCAAACAAGTGGGTTGTTGAAAGAGGCCGTGGAGAGTTATGTCGTGGTGTGCTCGGTTACTGCAAACGCCAAGGGAGTGGGCTGTTGCGTGAGGAGAGAGAAAGTAGAGAGAGAAACCTGCGCAGAAATTTGGAGAAGAAGATGGAGAAATTGAAGTTGAAGAAGTCCCAATCAAGTTATGAGAGATTTGGGACCAAGTCTTATTGATAAGTGACTTTTAGGTTATTTGGGCATGTTCACACATGGCCAATGACCAAAAGTCATAAAAATAATGTAAATGCCTATAACTCCTCAATTTGGGGTCCAAAAAATATAACAAAAATATGAGAGATTTGGGACCAAGTCTTATTGATAAGTGACTTTTAGGTTATTTGGGCATGTTCACACATGGCCAATGACCAAAAGTCATAAAAATAATGTAAATGCCTATAACTCCTCAATTTGGGGTCCAAAAAATATAACAAAAATATGTCTGGCTTCGAGAGCTTTCACATGGAAGGGTCAAAATATACAAAAGGAGAGTCCTTGGGGCCTTTATCCCCAACAACCTCCCACTTAAAGGATCAAGAAGGCTCCTTTAATCTAAGTAACTCCCACCATCTGTAT
>CM035439.1:127770181-127905181 GCA_020310875.1 Ceratopteris richardii | reverse complement strand
GCACTTCAGGTCCTAGTAGTATATCTTTTTATCTTGTTTTATCCAGACATTTTATCAGATACACCAGGTTATAACACTTTGGTTTCATAGGTCATTCCGGTTTTTGAAGAAATTCGTATATACCATTTCATTTCTCTCTCTCTCTATGCAAAATCTTGAAAAAAATCTTCTATACTTTAGTTGCACATCTCATTTGTAAAAATTAGTCTTTTTAATCCTGCAAACATTTCTCAGTATTTTGAAGGTTATTATTCTGATATATGAACACCTTTCAATCTGACAGTTATTTTCCTTGTGCATTCGTGGCTTCTACTCAAATTGATTTCATTAGAGCTGAACATTTGCGATTTTTCTATGCGGCACGAAAAGACGAGTTTGAAGCTTTATATGCCCTTTTGTTTTTATTAAAAAGGTTTATTTTCACCGGCTTCAACATGTAGCCATTTGAAATGAGATCACAGTTGCTGATGACATTTATGGATGCACCCTAAGAAACCTTTTCTATGCTTAGGAGTTTTCAAGGTTGCAGGATTGTTTAGTCAGTTTTTCTGACCATCAGACAGTCACGAGAGGCAAAGAAGCATTAGTCCTTATCTTCACTAGAGAAAAAAACAATTACAAACATCTTAATTTCCAGCAGCACATCATGAAACTGGGAAAAGACTCGTTAGAAAGTTTCAACAACATTAAAGAATTTCCATAGGATGTAGAGTTACTTGTGTGCTGTAGGCACTAAACAGTTAGCATGCAGCCCTTTAGTACAAAGAAGTGATGGGTCTGATAATCTGCAAGCTATAGAATACTTTGGGGGACCTGGGGACCTGGCTGGTTACTGGGAAGCAGACCTTGGTGCATTGATGACAGCACAAGCTTCTCGGATGGTTCATGCATCTCCTTTGAAAATCAGTTCCATCATAACTCATCAAGAGTTTTTCTGGTTGATGTAGTTTTTCCTGAAGTAGGGACTCCTTATGATTAGTCTTCCATGCTTCCTCCTGTATATCTCATCACTTGATGGCCCTGATGTATGCTGCCATTCTGCATAATGTTAACTGGAATCTCGTGTTTTCTTGAATGAGAGAGATATATAGGCTGATTGATATCGAGGGACACATTGTATTTGTAACAATCATGTCGATGCAGGTTCGTGAGCTTGCAGATAGCACAGGCATGGATTTCTCTATGCAGTTGAATGAATTGCAAGAAAAATATGAGGAGGTATGTGCAATGAAGGCAAATTGAGCTATGCTTATATCTTCTGTAATTAGGCTGTGGAAACCACAAAGAAATTCCTATCTGTGACAGAAATTGTGATGGCCATCTCCAGGTACGAAGAGATTTGTATACACATTTGTCCCCTATTCAAAGATTGAGTGTTGCAAGGCATCCAAGTAGACCAACTTGTTTGGACCACATTCTTACTATCACTGACAAGGTTGTTCATGCACCAGATGATTGTTCTGTTCTTAAATTTTAAAAACCGCACAACTTGACATACAATTTACTCATCTCAGTGGCTTGAACTTCACGGAGATAGGGCAGGATTCGATGATCCTGCAATAATCTCGGGAATCGGTAAAATTGATGGTATGAGCTTCATGTTTATTGGTCATCAGAAAGGGCGGAACACAAAGGAGAACATATATAGGAATTTCGCAATGCCAACTCCCAATGGGTATGTGAAAATATTGCACTTGTTGTGTTTATGTACCATGTTTGCAGAAGTCTTATGGACTAGAGCCTGTAGATTATAATGTCATAGCTTCATTGGATCATAATAGCCTTTCTTCTGATACATGTGGTTTTGTTTTGTAGGTACCGGAAGGCTCTCAGAATGATGCAGCATGCTGCTCATCATGGTTTTCCTATCCTCACCTTTGTTGATACTCCGGGTGCCTATGCAGGAATTCAAGCAGAGGAGCGTGGACAAGTAAATTCCCTTTTTTGGGACTTGATTTTCTCTTTTTGTTATTAATTTCTTTAATCCGACTCATAATTAGTTCCCTCTGTGTGTGTGTGTGTGTCTGTGTCTGTTGGCTGGATTTTGTTGTTGTTGTCTGGTCAGTGCCCCGTTTGTGTGGTGCAGAAGTCTGTCTTTCGAACTCCTCTAGATAACAGCCAGGCTAATGTTGAGCATCATTCTTCGTAAGTGCTATGAGATTATTTTCCTCGAAAAGCGGCTAGAAGATATATATCTATCTTCTTGTATGTTTCACATCAGCTAGTTGCAGTGTCCCTGATCTCCTAACTCGTCATGCCATAGTGTGGGTGCTCTCTTAGCCGTGGGTGCACATGTAGCATTAACTGTCCCTACTTCTGTGTTGTATGATAACGCTTTTATGTGTCTGATTCTGCTTTCTCATGTGAACATCTGGACGCTCATGAGAGGGTTTTCTGTATGAAATTATTGTGACAGTATCAAGGAATGATATTCATAGAGTCTGCCATAATGGCACAGGCTCATAGTTACAGAATTCTTTTCATGAATCTTTAGAGATGATGTCTAATTGCTCTGCTTCTTTTGCTTTGTAAAGTGGACCATATCGAAAAAGAGATAGATGACTTAGCCAATGCTATGTAAGGTTAATCATCTGCGAATCTTGGAAAATGATGCTTTTTTCTCTGGTCTCTCCTGCAAAAAAATGAATAAACAAAAATGGTAGTCCTTCAGAGTTCTGCAAGAAACCTGAGTAAGTTGATCTTGTAGGAGACTGCTGGCCCATTTTATGAAGCTCACGCTGTCTGGAAGAGTGTTCAGATTCATGAGAGCCAAGACAGTTTTGTACTTTTTCATATATAGCATTGGCATCGACACATCACAAGCCCAACAATCATGAGGTGGATTTATCACCCAATTGTAGTGTTCAGGTTTGGACAGACAGCAGGCTGTTTGAATGGTAAACATTTTACTGATTGGATAATGTGGACTGTTGCGATTCATCCTCTTTGCTATTACATGCGAGAATGTGTAGTGAAAGATGTGTTGATGGATCCATAGTTGTAGCGGTTCGCGAACCGGATGGGTTTTCCCATTCGATTCATAAGGTACCATTCGGTTCGAACCTTATGATCCGGTTCATTCATGGTAATTAATTGACTGTTTAGGTATTTTAGGGATATAATACATTGGCCATATTCAATCTTTTGATGTTTAATGCTGCCAATGTACATACATGTACATATACACATACATATAGCATGTATATACTATGTAGTAGATATATATGTTCATTCAACATTGTAGTATATGTGTAATGTTTACATGTATGTAGAAATCCTAACGTACCTTACGAACCTTACCTTGAAGGTAAGATTCGGTTCATGTACCTTCCCGTACTGAACCTTACAAACCTAACCACCTTAGATGGATCAACTCAAATCCAACAGGTGCCCATTGCAACTACCAGGCAATTGTTTCTATGAGGGATGTACACTGACTAATGTTTCATAATTTATGTATGCATGTGCCATGTGTGTGTGTATGTATGGTATATATGGGGTGTGTGTGCCAACCTTGTTCATTTCCCAAGCAAGGGGCACCTGTTCTTGTTAGGGATGGGATGCATCCCCTATGAAGGAAGTGGGATAAGGATGATCCTCATCCTCAACTCGTGTCCCAATGATAAGGGATGGTTAGTATGGGTCTTAGAGGGCACAATCAGTGTTGTTGCCTTGTGCCTTTGAAAATACTTGTAAAATGATCCATATTGATGTTTTTAGGTTTGTAGTAACAAAATTCTCTCACATACAATTTACTATCTTTCTATGATTCCGATTCCAATGGAGTTGCTGAAAAGAGGAAAAACTTGCTATGATATATTGAAATTATAAATTCCCATTTGTGTGCATGTGTGATGAGCAAGTCCACTTTGGATTCCTCTTGGAAAAAGACATTTTTCACAACAAATCTTTCCCAAAAGCCTCAAAAAGGTACAACTTTCTTGAAGTTGAATGTCATGGCTAATTAGAATTTAGGACAAAGAGAGGGATGTAATGAGATATGTCCATAGTACAAAGTAGAGATTTAAATCGATATTTAAATCGTTTAAATTGTAGAGGTTTTTAAAAATAAAATTAAAAATCGAGGTTTTTTATTCATCAAGACATTTTTATTTTTTCTTGTATCTAAGGTATGCACAATACCTATTCAACTCATATATACTCCAATATTGGACAATAGTGAAAGTAGTGAAAAGTTTATGACCTGGAGGCTTGTTAGTTGTTTTACTTCAATCATATGTGAGATGTCACGAAAGAGTTTTTGATAACATTGTAGTCATATAAACTCTATAATGTCATTCAGCTAGTTGTTTTACTTCAATCATATGTGAGATGCCACCAAAAAGTTTTTGATAACATTGTAGTTATATAAACTCTATAATGTCATTCAGCTACAGGTTGGTATAGATTCATATTGGACAGGGACTTAATTTGTTGCCAAAAAATGTACATACATAATTGAAGGAACTTGACTTTGTAGCTTTTTAAACATTTAGTTAGATGGATTTTAGACTTTAGTACAATAGAATCAATAGTGATTGACTCCTTATTTTTCGATTTGCTTTAAAATGTATTACATAATAGCTAAGGAAGACATCCTTTCTGGTATTTAAATCCATAATACTGTACTACTTAAATCATTGAGCATCCATCTTAATTTGATTTAGTTAGTCAAATCTCTAATATAGTTGTACCTAATGAGCAAAGTGGTAATATATGATAGAGTACTAGCAAGCATAAGTATCGCAATGATTAAATTTTACTTAAAAAAAAAGGATCTATCATATGAAACCCTTTTTTTTTTGGGAATAAAAATCGCCCATAATGATTTAAATCGCGAATGCGATTTTTACTACTTTTATATAATAAAATCGTACGACTCTTTTTACTATGGATATGTCATAGGGGAATCTACTTCCATCTTGGATAGTCATAGGGAAAGAATGCATAAAGGGTGTATTGATTGTATGCATGTATGGTTACACATTATGCATTGAGATATGTTAGCAATAACAAGCACATCTTCGACTCTCCCATATGTTGCTTTTGCACTCCGGCTTTTACACCATCTCTCATGAAAATGTTGCTATTAGGGAAATTTGGTGTGAACATGATTCACATGAAGCATTGGAAGAAGCATTAATCGAGCTTGTGGCATTTATGCGTTGCACTTTAGATGAGGATGATTATGAATGGTCTCAATCTCAGATGATGTGGGCCTAGGTAGAAAAAAACTCAATTGGAGTTGAATAGTCAAGTCCTCCATGATCCTTTGAGGGATGGCTGGGCATTTTGCGCACCCTTGACTCAATTGGAGTTGAATAGTCAAGTCCTCCACGAGCCTTTGAGGGATGGCTGGGTAATTTGCGATGCCTCAACCTGTCAACGCAAGGAGATGAGCTTTCATGCAGGATGTTACCATTGATGAATCTCATACAATGTTTGTGTGTTGGAAAACAATACAAAGTTTAAAAGGAGGAATTGAGGACTCTTATTAGACATGGGGTAGAAGTGGTGGATGGACTAAAGACTCTAGTCGATGATTCACACGAAGTAATAAACTTGGGTAGTAGAATGAGGAAATATAATCTTATGAAGGATAAGACAATGAGGGATATAACAACATAAGCTAAGAAAGGGATCATTCCATAAATCATTAATCATGAGATAATATGGAGTCTCGTTAGTCTTCTCTGGAAGTTATCTCCATTGAAGTGGTTTGCTAGCGTGATATTGGAGGATGTCATCTCTTCTCTATACTAGAAGCTAAAGCAAGAAGCTAAAGTTAGAAGCTAAAGCAAGAAGCTAAAGCAAACACTCTACCTCACACCATGTTTTGATACCAAATTGTTAGCAAAACAAAAATCGTGGTAAAAAATGGTCACAAAAATGGTAAGGCTTCCACTAGGTGCTTGTCAAAGGCTGGTCAAAGGTGGTTAAAAAAATGTTTTTTGTATTTTTTTCAATTTTGTGTAGGGCTCAATGAGAGCTATTCAACCAAATATAACATTCATTCACCCAACATCATCTTCAAGGTTAAAAGTCATAGCCTAATTTCTGGTCAAGAAGTAAAAAGCAGATTTTAAAATTTGAAAAGCAAGTGACACATATAACAAATCTTTGTAATCATAGTAATTGATCCAACGATATGTATTGATGCTACATGTCTTATAAAAACCCATGCCATCCGATAAAAATCAATCCTGAAATTTGCACTAACCCTAATTTAGTCTTCCACATAGGTTTTGATTTTTCATATAGCTTTTGTGATAGGCTTATTAGGAGTATCTTAAAACTGCAAAAAGACCACTTTCTGGACATTGTAACACATCACAAGCTCTAACACTACTCTAGCATTTGGACATTCCAACGTGTTGATTGTAGAGTTGTCTATCATGGAGGACATCTTATGTGCCACTGGGACAGCTACCGATGCCCTTTGGGAGTCAGAGATCAATATAATATCAGCAACATATAATAGAAGGGGAATCCATCTCCTTGTTAGCTACGCTCCTCTATTCCATAGTCTCTTTGCATAATCAGAGATCTCATCAATAATGAAGGCGATAATGGACATCTTGCTTTCACCCCTACAGTGGAGTGGACCAATATACAGATAACTTCTGACATATGTACTTGCCATACGACTGATCTGGATTCTGTATAATGCCATAATTCCCTATATTAGCTCTACGGGCATCCCAATGACATGCACTCTCTGTAGGAGTCTTGCTCTGACACTGTGTCAAAAGCTTTCTAGAAGTTCACAAAGCAACACTAAATCTGCCTTCTTCATGACATTGCACGTGCCCCCCCTCCCCCCCCCCCCCCCCCCCCCCCACACACACACACACACACACACACACACACACACACACACACACACACACACACACACACACACACACACACACACACACACACAAAGAAGAGAGAGAGAGAGAGAGAGAGAGAGAGAGAGAGAGAGAGAGAGAGAGAGAGAGAGAGAGAGAGAGAGAGAGAGAGAGAGAGAGAGAGAGAGAGAGAGAGAGAGAGAGAGAGAGAGAGAGAGAGAGAGAGAGAGAGAGAGACTTTTTAACCTCTATTAGAGGCCAAAATCGGCCTATGAGACAAAACATATACATAAGTATGATCCAATCCATTGTGATTCCAAAAGGAAAATAAAGTGTGAGTATCGCAAACGGGTATAAAAGGAGTGGATAGTAACTGGCATCAAGGGTGTGGGGTGCTATGGCTATGCACTCTATATGCTCAATGGGTGAGATACAAATATGATATGCATAGGGAGGGGAGGCTCGATGGTATCACAACCCACTAGATGCCTGGAGTGGGTGTAGGATATAATGCATCGGTGGGTAAGGCATCATGGCGATCCTCAGAATGCTCTGAACGTCCAAATCGATAGGGGTGCGCAGTTGACGTCTCCGTATCTCCATGTCATGGCGTGCGTGAATCGCCTGAATCTCTCTCTGATGTGGACGGGCTCTCCGGACTGGGGGTCTCGGTCGTCGACGCTGTCGTCTAAGCTCCTCTGCTCTGTGTAATGTGACACCCCGCATCGAGCTGGGTCCTCGAGAGAGTCGTATTAACGTCTACCAAAAGGCCAAACTTGGCCTATGAGACAAAACCATGTACAAAGTCGGGTCATCTCTGTGTATCAATGAAAAGAAAAATACTCACTACAAAAAAGAACTATGTAGGCTGAAAACAAGAAGATGATGGTGTACCTAGCAATGGTGGAGTAGTGGAAATAAAGTAGTCGTGTGTGGGGGAGAGTGGCTACTATGCAGATAATGGCCTCTGGAAGGTTGGTTTGTCCGATGTGGCTCAAGTCATCGAAAGAACTAAGTAATAGTCTGCTGGGTGCCCGTTTGTGTATGATGTGTGCATTGTAGCATTTGCACACGTTTCTCATGCGTTGCCGTGATGAAGCGACCCATCCTCTATTGGTCTCCTCAAGTCATTCACATCTGGAGTGACTCCTCAATCTGGAACTGTGCTCATAGGTCTTAGTATGCTGGGCATCTCGTAATCAAGTGCTCCTCACTCCCTATCTCTCTATGGCATATTGGGCACTGTGTGGTACGTGTGTCCCCATGTAACATGGGGTCTCAATGAAGCCATGATTTGAGATCCGTAGGAAATGCTCACACTAGTAGAGCATTTTCAGTGGCAATGGATCTCTCAAGCTGATCCATGTCCTCTATATGTATGTTTGCCATATCTCCTGACGAATGATCCTATTCCTCTCCTTGCAAGGCAGTCGAGTGCGTTCGGTGCGTTCAATTCGGTGCGCGTAAGGTGCGAGGACCGAATGGTATCCCAAGGTAAGGTGCGTAAGGTGCGTCATTACAAATACACTAATACCCAAAAGATGTAGTATATGCATATATTATGACATTTATACCACAAATAAAGAAAACACATATTATAGTTCACTATTAACTAATAAACTCTCTCTCAATGTATATGTCTCTCACTCACTCTCTCCCCCTCTCTCTCTTTCTCTCTCTCTCTCTCTCTCTCTCTCTCTCTCTCTCCCCCCCTTCCTCTCTCTCTCTCCCCCCTCCTCGTTGAATGCATGTGTGGATATTGGCTATTGGCTAATAATCTTTTTCTGTGTGGGGAATCTCTCGCTCTCTCACAAGATTCAAGAATCAAGTCCAAATCAAAGGTTAAGGCTCACGACTAGTTATAGTTAAGGATTGATCAAGGCTATGCTCATCTGCCGATGGGTTCGAGTTTACTAAGGTCACAAAGTGGAGGAGGAATATCCGTCGCAGTAGACATTGTTTTTTTTTGTAATATTTTTAAAAAATATGTAACGACGAATTTTTGGCACCGGATGGCACCGCAAGCACCGCACCGGATGAACGCAAAAAAGTTTAGGTGCGTAGCACCGGATCTGCCTTGTCTCCTTGTGGGAGAGAGAGAGAGAGTAGGTGGGGGTGTGGGAGTCATATCGTACTGGTGGTAGTCTGTCTATGTCAAGTCCATGGTGGGCCAACCTATCTTGTGTCTGTGCATACCATGAGGAGGTGTCCCCTTCCAACGCCATGTCGCGTAATGCCTACAAAGCTCTATAAGTGATGAGCTCTCTATCCGTGCCTTGGATCCTGTGTAGTAAGCATACTGTGTGGAAGAGTGCCTATACTAGCATTAGTGGTGCAACAAGCTCTACCCGTATGACATTGTGGGGTATCGAGGATTTGTTGCGGATGAGTTTGGCAATCATGAGAACCTGCGGTCTCTCCACCACTGTCCATGCCCCATATGGCTGCTCCATACATGAGTGTTGGGGTAACCAGAGCGTCGAAGAGCCACCCCCTTTGTGTGGGCCCCCTGAAAGTAGGCCCAGTGGCATTGTCTCTCCATCAAAGCTAATGCTGCATATCCTCGTTTGATGCAATCTCCGGCTGCGTGAGACATGGAGAAAGCCTCGAAGGTTGCTTTGAATGTCACGCCCAGGTATATATATGAGCTGACTATCTCAATGGGTTCACCTGTTGTTGTGAAAGAAATTTGTCTCCTCACGTGCGCTGATGTATGGAAGAACCTTGGTTTTACAAAGGTTCTTTGATAGCCCTATGTGTGCAAAAATCGTCTAGACTGTGTAAGCGATGCTGTATACCCTCTGCAGACTTTGAAACCAAGACAATATCGTTCGTGTATAAAAGAATGTGGACCGTGGTTCTTGGTACCTCAATGCCATCTCCTGCTTGTTGTATGAAGTCCACTATCTCATCAATGTATAACCCGAAAGTGTGGGCGAGAGGGAGCACCCTTGCTTCACCCCGATGGTGCTAGCAAGTGAATCTGATAGGCCGCGCGAATATCTCTCTCTACTTGATACTCTCTCATATAGGGTGTAGATCCCCCATATCATCTCCTTTGGAGCCCGGATATCGAGTAGACGTCTGAAGAGCTGCTCCTTGGGAACTGTGTCGAGGGCTTTGCTGAAGTCCACAAAGCAACAATATAATCTCCTCTTCCTCACTCTTGCCTGGTCGATCAGACATCTCAAAGTGAAGATGTCGTCAACGGTAGAGTAATCTCGTTTGAATCCCGCTGGTCTTGGAGCTTTGATACCCTTCCTCTCGGCGAGTGCTCAACTCTGTCTCTAGTACCGTTCCATATAACTTGGCCAATGTGGGGCCAATCATGATCGTCCGATATGTGGCTAGATCCATAACATCGCTTGACCTAGGCACAATAGTGTGTTAAGTCCATGAGTCAGGGAACCCTTCAACCAGTGCATGGTTGAAGAGGTGGGCAATGAGCAGTGCTAGAGTCAAACAAGAGGTAGTAGGGAGTGAGCTATGGGGCTGGGGAATAGGGGGTTGGTCTGGGATCTCGTATAGGCTATGTGCATAGCTATGCCAAGTACTTGGGTCTTGAATGGGTGTCCCCTGTCTCCTCTCTCTCAGATGTCGTCATGCCACAGCACCCTCATGACTCATGAGCAAGTGGTAGATATCCCAATACTGTCTCTCCTCCCATTCTCATCGCTTGCGACAAGTAAGGCTCTGCAGATGGCGCTGGGCTTGTCTGAGCGTAATATCCCCTCTATGCTCTAATATCCTCAGATGCTTCCTTAGCTCCCAACAATCTGTATCATACCAACTGTCCTCGAGCATGGATCCTGTGCGTGGAGGGTGTTTATGTGTGCGATGTGGAAAGCTGTGTAGAGTTGAGTCATGTAGGATGGTGATGATATGTGACGTGAGTGTGTCTAAAGGTGACAATGGGTCAAGGGAGAGTAGGCGGGTGTGTAAGTGGTGTTCATAAATATGTGAGAGCTCATGTAAGTGTATTGTGGTGTGTGGCATAATGAGTGGCGCAAGATCTAATGGAATAGAAGATGAAAGTGTGAATGTGATAAACGTGTGGTCAACACCGAGTGGACATCGTCCAATACCAAGTAAGGGAATAAGCGAAGCTCCAAAGATGGTGCCCAGAACGTAGTCTACCGTGCTATCACCTCCCCCGCATAGTAACAGGGGTGCACATCCCCATGCCTGAGGGATGTTGAGACTCCGTTCCCCCCTTCACATTTCTTGGGACACTCAGCGTGGACGGCTTGCGTCCCAAAAATTTTCGGGTTACAAGACGGCTGCATGTTATGACGGCAATTTTGGGATGCCAAAAATGGCGGGAGCGGAAATATATCTGAAAAAATTTTGAATTCCAAGGAGGCATCTTCATCGGCAACAACGGCTCGACCTCATCCTCCTTCCACACCAAAAGATATGCCATGTGTAAGCTCCACACCATATGGACGTATTCATCGTCAACAAACCCTTGATGATAAATGGAATCCCAAATTGAAGGAAGAGGTTGACATGGAAGTGGCGAGGTTTTTCTATCATGAACACATACCTTTCAATGCAGCCCGGTAAGTAATCATAATTCATATGGCATAACTGAATTTTCAATTTACCTACTTATTTGCAATTTGTATAATGTAAATTCTCCTTTTGTTCATAGATCACCGTACTTCAAGGAGATGATGAAAAAAGTAGGGGAATATGGACCACAATATGTTCCTCCCACTTCAGAGAGTATGCGTAGGACTCTATTAGACAAGGAGAAGAAACTTGTGGAAGCCTCATGTGAGAACATCCGAAAGTCATGGGAAAGAAATGGAGTGTCCTTGCTTGTGGATGGATGGAGTGATACACAAAGGAGATCTATCCATGGAGTTGTCACGTACTCTCGAGGTGAGATGTACTTCATATCATCCCATGATGCATCTGAGACAGAAAATCAGCCGATGTGCTTGCTTCTGAGTGGGCAAGTGCCATAGAAATAGTGGGTCCAACAAATGTTGTAGCCATAGTAGCATACGGGGAAGCCGCAAACATAGAAGCTTCCCAAATCATTGAAAGTATGTATCCTCATATTAGTGTTTGTTTTTGCATGGCTCATTGTCTAAATAATATTCTCAAAGACATTGGCACTTTGGATTGGATTTTGCCTTCAATCAATGAGGCAAATGCATTAGTGAGCTTCATCAACAATCATACACGTGTGAAGAATGAGTTCAGCAAAAGATCTACTCTTGTTTTGCTGAAATATGTTGAAACACGATTTGCATATAACTTCATCATGTTACACCGTGTTGTGAAGTGTAGTGGTGTTTTAAGAGGGCTACTATTGAGTGATAAATTTGCCGCAATGCCAGAGACTTCCACTACAACGGGAATTCAGAAAAATAGCAGATAATGCAGCATGGTGGGAGAATATTAGCTGCATAGTGGATATCGTGTGACCACTTGTGCCCTTGCTAACAGTGGTGGATTGTATGGAGCCATGCATTGGCAAAGTATATGAAGCTATGGATCAAACCATAGAGTCACTTAAGAAGCTAGTGCAAGAGGATGAGAAGTATGAAGAAATTTCATCAATATGTGTTCGACGATGGAATGCCTATTACTCCGCACTCCATGCAGTGGCATTCATGGTGGACCTAGAATTCCAAGATAAGAAACAATATGCTGATCCGAAGGTAGCAAGTGGATGGAGAACGATATTGGAGAGACTTGTTCCAGATAATGCATCGAGGAGGCTTATTAGAGATCAATTATCCAAATATAGAACTATGAAAGATGCTTCATTTTCATGTGCAGATGCACAAGAAGATAGGTTTCATATTGGCGCTACTCTATGGTGGGAAGATTTTGGATTTGATGTCCAGAGTTGCAACAATTGGCTATATGGATAATTAGCCAAGCTTGTACTACGAGTTGCCTTGAGCAATTATGGAGTGTTTATGGACATCTAGACTCTAAGAAGAGGAATAGACTTGGTGTGCAATGTGCCAGTGATCTTGTCTTTGTCAGTGCAAATTTAAGATGCTTCGCAAGACTCGAAGCATGGCATCAGATCCTTTTACAGAATGGGAGATGGAGGACAAGGTGCAAGGTGAAGAACATGAAGAAACGGCACATGATTCAGAATACTTTGAGTAAGTGGAGATTTAGATTGCACCATGGGCTACCACCTCTATTGATGTAGCACAGACTCTCCACTTGGATTCTCTTTGACACTTGACACTTGAGTCTTGAGTTATCTTAGATCTATCATGATTCATCAATGCCATATGGGCCATGGTTGTATCTTTTTGGTTTTATTCATGCTATGATGATTATTTATTAATCATCCTAAATCGATGTAATCTTTTTTGACGAGATCATTGTAATATGGATGTGTTTCATTGCTTTGGCCCTTAAAAATTTAAATATTGTCTATAGTGTATGAGCCTTGAGGTCACATGTGGTTTGTAACTTGTTCCATGTCTTCCATATAAGTGATAACTTGATCAATGATCAAATCAGATGACATAAGTCAGTGCTCAATGTATATCTACAATGCAGCAGCAACACATCACATGTTTTCATATACTTCACTTTGAAAGACTTATTTTTACTATTTTCTTGTTTATTCGTACTCTTGTAAGCTAACAAAATCCTTATGATCGGATTCCATTTAAAATTAGCCTTAAAATCAGCATATTTTGAGTGCCATCCCATATTGGCATCCTTGGGATGGTCGAGGTCCCGTCCACCATGTGTAGAAGATGAAATGAAATAAAAAGTATATCGCTACACAAAGCTATATAGGGTTGGAAAAGGCTGGGGAGACGTGGCTATGCCTTTGCAAATAGTGGAAACCTAATACATGGGGGATCCATAATTTGAGTAAAACACCCTAGCTACTGGTGATGGGTGGAGATGGGTGTAGTATGTGGTACATCGCTGGTGGTCTGAGTGCCTCCCGAAGGAAGACAACCCAGGGGGTGGTGGTACACCTATGCTCCATCATGTGGTCGTAGGCTTCTCTGATGCGTGAGATATCCTCGTGATATAGTCACGGTCGATGATATCCGCCCATGCATGGTCGGCGCCGTGCTCTTTGTGATGCTGCCTAGTGGAGAGTGAGCCTTATAGATGGACCTCTCTGATGTAGCTCAGCTCGTTGAAAGAACTCGGTAATGGCCTGCTGGGTACTCACCCGTGGCTGACGTGTGGGCTGTAGTGACCCCTCTCGCCTCTTCTATGCTCTTGTGAGGAAGCGTACCAAGCGTCGCTGGTCTCCCATAGTCATGCACAACTGGAGTGACTCCTCTATCTGGAACTGTGCTCGTAGGTCTAAGTATGCTGGGCATCTAATAACGAAATGCTCCTCACTCTCTACCTCTGTCTCGCATACTAGGCACCACCTCTCCTCACGGGGGACTCCCCTGGACCGACCCCTCTCAATCTCGAGCTGATGTGATGAAACCTGGAGCTGCCCAATGAAGACTCTAAGGTGGTGTGGTAGGTATGTCTTCATGTAACTTGGAATCTCGATGAAGCCCTCGTCCGATATATGTAGAAAATGCTCACGGTAATAGAGCGTTTTCAGTGGCAATGTATCCCTAGGGCTCGCCCATGTCCTCTATATTTATGTATGCCATACCTCTTGATGGATGATCCTATTCCTCTCTTGATGAGAGAGTGAGTAGGTGGGTGCATGTGAGTCGTAGTGTAGTCGTGGTAGCCTGTCTATGTCAAAGCCATGGTGGGCCAGCCAGTCTCGTGTCTGTGCATACCATGAGGAGGTGTCGTGTGCTAATACCATATCACATGATGCCTGGAAAGCACGATAAGCAATGTGCTCTGTATCCATGCTTCGGAGTCTGTGTAATAGGCATACTGTCTCGAATAGTGCTTCAACTAGCATCAATGGTGCAGCGAGCTTTGCTCTAATGATATCGTGTGGTACTGAAGGCTTGCTGCGGATAAGTCTGGCAATCATGAGGATCTGTGGCCTCTCTAATGCAGCTAATCCTAGTCCCCATTTGGCTGCCCCATACATGAGCGCTAGCGTAACCAAAGTGTCGAAAAGCCACCCCTTTGTGCGGGGCTCCTGAAAATATGCCTGGTGGCACTGTCTCTCCATCAAAGCTAGTGCTGCATACCCATGTGTGATGCGGTCACGGGCTGCTTGAGACATAGAGAAGACCCCTGATGCTTCTGTAAATGTCACTCCCAAGTAAACATATGATCCGACCACCTCAATCGGTCCACTTGCTTTCGTGAACAAACTATGTCTGCGTACCTGTGCCGAAGTATGAAAGATCATGACCTTGGTTTTACCAAGGTTCATAGATAACCCTCTGTATCTGCAAAAGTCTAGGCCATGTAGATGATGATGTAGACCTTCTGCAGACTCTGAAACTAGTACAATATCATCAGCGTATAAAAGAATATGGACAGTGGACCCGCGTACCTCAATGCCATTACCCCCCTGCTTCTCTATGTAGTCCACTATCTCATCAATGTAGAGACTAAAGAGGGTGGGTGAAAGAGGGCATCCTTGCTTCACCCCAATAGTGCTAGCAAGTGGATGAGATAAGCCCCCCGGACATCTGACTCTACAAGATACTCTCTCGTATAAGGCGTAGATCCCCCATATCATCTCCTTCAGAGCTCCGATATCAAGTAGTCGTCTGAAGAGTCGTTCCCTGGGAACAGTGTCAAATGCTTTGTGGAAGTCCACAAAGCAACAATATAATCTTCTCTTCCTCACCTTTGCCTGGTCGATGAGGCATCTCATAGTGAAGATGTGGTCAATGGTAGAGTAATCACGTTTGAAACATGCCTGTCCTGGATCCCTGATTCCCTTCCTCTCAGTGAGAGTACTCAACTTTGTCTCTACTACCACCCCATATAACTCGGCCAATATAGGGCCAATCATGATTGTCCGATATGTAGCTGGATCCATAGTATCTCTTGACTTATGAATGGGCATTATGGTGTGCTCAGTCCATGAGTCAGGGAACCCTTCAACCAATGCACGGTTGAAGAGGTGGGCAATGAGCGCTGCAAGGGTCATGCCTCCGTAGATGAGGTGCTCGGCCTGTAAATCGAGAGAGAAAGAAAGAAAGAAAGAAAGTGTTTTTACGTCTATTAGGAGGCCGAACTCAGCCTATGAGACAATTCAATGTACATGGGTGTATCTTCTGTCAATTGGAAAAGATAAAAGTGCTGAAATAAAAAGGTGGTAAGGCTGATATAGATCTCTGTAGTATGCATGTAGAGATACCCATGAAAGTGGGAGGGGGGATGGTGAATGGAGTGCTATATCTGTAGCCTATATGCACAATGGTAGTACAAGCATGATAATGCATCTGAACGACTAACTAGCTCCATCCTGTACTAGTGGGTGGGTGTAAGATTTGGTACATGGGTGGAGGTGGAGTCAAGGCCGCCTTGATGGCTGCAGCGGGATCCGCCATCATCCGGGATCGTCTCTCCTCCATGGAGCGATGATCACGAGACTGGATCTCTGCAATCTGGTGTCTGTGAAGTCTCGGGGCTCGATATCCTATAGCACGGGGCCGTCTCCTAGCTCGAGAGGTCTGAGCGTGCTTAAGAGTCACCCCTCTCGATGTGTGAGCTAAGGTGGGGAGGGCTACTGCACGTCGTCGAATGAAGAAGTCAGTGAGCTTACTCTGTCTCCCTGTGTCCGGGCAGCCGTAGTAGGCTAGAGGAGAGAATCTCTGTGACTCTCAATCTCTAGTAAGAATCGCCCGAGCTGTCGCTAATCTCTAGAGCCCATGATCTCTCGGAGGGTGGGCTTCCCTGTAAACAGAATCTCGTATCTGTCTCTAATGTCATCGTATGCGCTACATCTGCAAACAAAGTGCTCCTCATCCTCGATCTCTACTCTGCATATCCTGCATAGTGGCTCCTCTCTGGGAATGTCTGTGGCTCTGCCTATCTCAATCTCTAGTCGGTGTGCTGAGACCCTCAACTTGCCAATGGCTACCCTCGAGCTATGAGGCATGTAGGTATCCATGTAGCATGGTCGATGGATGAAACCATCTGCTAGTATGTCCAAGAACTTGTCTCGATAGTGCGATAGTCTCGATCCCATGTGTGGTGTGTGCCATGTCTGACTAATGTAGAGCTTCCAAAGGTCCTGTCTCAGCACAAGATTCCTCTCATGACGCGAGAGGTGGATGTGAGGTGAGTCTGGGTCATACTGAAAAGGCGGCAATCTATCCATATCAAGTCCATGACTGTCAAACCACGCTCTAACCTGACTGTACCAAGCTCTCTCATATCCCGACTCTGATATCTGTATAGATGCCTCAAAAGCTCTGTGTGTGAGTCTTTCGGTAGGGAGCTCCCTCACCCTCTGAATAAAGGAGATAGTCTGGAATAGTGCGTCTACCACCATGGGTGGTGCAGCTAGCTCTTCCCTGATGATGTCATGTGGCACTGACAGTTTCCCGCGAAATAGTCGTGAGATCATACGAACTTGTGGCCGCTCGATTGCACTCCACTGGGTGCCTGTGAGGCCCGGTGCCCAAACTGTTGCAGCATACATCATAGTTGGTCTGACTAGTGTGTCAAATAGCCACCCCTTTGTGCGGGGCTCCTGGAAGTGTGCCTAGTGACATCTCCGCTCTAACATGGCTAAGGCTGCATATCCTTATGTGAGTATCGGTGGCTGCCTGTCTTATGCTGAAGGGGCCAGGCAAGCTCGTGAATGTGACTCGGAGGTAGACATAGGAAGTGACCACCTCAATCTGTCCACTGCCAATTGTGAATTCTGCTCCATTCCTCACCATGAGAGAGAGAGAGAGAGAGAGAGAGAGAGAGAGAGAGAGAGAGAGAGAGAGAGAGAGAGAGAGAGAGAGAGAGAGAGAGAGAGAGAGAGAGAGAGAGAGAGAGAGAGAGAGAGAGAGAGAGAGAGAGAGAGAGAGAGAGAGAGAGAGAGAGAGAGAGAGAGAGAGAGGGGGAGGGGGAGGGGGAGACTTTGTAACCTCTATTAGAGGCCAAAATCGGCGTATGAGACAAAACATATAGGTCAGTATGATCCAATCCACTGTCATACCAAAAGGAAAATAATGTGTGAGTACAAACCAGAGTATAAAAGGAGTGGATAATAACCTAGCGTCGAGGGTGTCGGGTGTTATGGGTATGCATTCTATATATGCCTAATAGGTGAGATACAAATATGATATGCATAGGGAGGGGAGGCTCGGTGGTGTCATAACCCTCTAAATGCTTGGAGTGGGTATAGGATATAATGCATCGGTGGGTAAGGCATCGTGGCGATCCTCAAAATGCTCTGCACGTCGAGATCGGCAGGGGTGTGCTGTTGACGTCTCCATACCTCCATGTCATGGCGTGCGTGAATCGCTTGAATCTCTCTCTAGTGGGGAAGGGCTCTCCGGAGTGGGGGTCTCGGTCGTCGGCGCTATCGTCTAAGCTCCTCTTCTCTCTGTAATGTGATAGCGCACATCGAGCTTGGTCCTCGGGTGGCTATGGGTCTGAAAATATTTGTAATATGAGTCTGGGGGGGAAGGTTTATCTCCATCTGCGGGAGAAGTGAGTCACGACGACGTCGGAGCTCTACTAGGAAATGACCTAGAGTGCGTTGGTCCTCCGTCTCCAATAAAGCCCTGATCTCTCTGGGCCCCTGAAGAGCTGTGGGTAGCGGTTTCTAATATCCTCATATGCCTGTCATCTACATGTGTAGTGCTCCTTGTCCTCCACCTCCTCTCGGCATATCCTGCATAATCTCTCGTCCCTTGGGGTATGTGTCTCTCTCCCAACCTCAATCTTGAGCTGGTGTTATGATATTTTGAGCTGCCGAATGGCCACTCTGTCTGCTCGTGCCATGTATGTATCCATGTATCGTGATCTCTGAATGAAACCATGCGCTGTCACTGTCTCTGTAGTGTTGCCTCTTTGTGGGAAGAGGCTCCCGTGGTGCTATCCATGTCTCCCTGACGTGTATCTGTAGTAGGTTTTGACGGATCGTGTTCCTCTCCGAATGAGAGAGGGTAATGTAGGGGGAAGAGGTCATATTGAAAAGGGGGGAGATCACTAATGCTCATGCCATGGTCTTCCATCGGTAGGTCTGTGCATACCATACTCTCTCATGCCCTGTCTCTGCCAAATGTCTAGAGCTCTCAAATGCAAGCCTGGTGAGTCGAATGGTGGGGAGCTCTCTAACTCTCAAAATAAAGGTCATCAACTGAAAGAGGGCCTCCACTAGCATCGGTGGTGTGCCAAGCTAAGCTTGTATAATGTCATGTGGAACGGAGGGCTTGCTGCGGAGCAAGCGTGAGATCATGGTGACCTGGGGCCTCTCAATCTGTGTTCACATCGCCTCCGTGGTTCTTGGTGCCCATACTGCCGCTGCGTACATCAATGTGGGTGTCACTAGAGTATCAAAGGGCCACCCCTTAGTTCGGGGCTCTTGAAAATGTGTTTGAAAGCAGAGTCTCTCCAATCCAGCAAGTGCCGCGTAGCCTCCCGTCAATCTATCTCTCGCTGCCTGTGCCATGGAGAATACCCCTGTGCTGCCCGAGAAGGTGACACCTAAGTAGACATAGGAGTCCACTACCTCTATCTGTCCTCCAGCTGCGGTGAAAGAGGCGTGATGGCGTACTATCCTGGAGGTGTGGAAGATCATGACCTTGGTCTTGCCAAGGTTAACTGTGAGTCCTCTCTCCATGCAGAAGGTATCGAGCGCCTGTAAATGTGACTGCAGTCCCTTCTGTGACTCTGAAAGCAAGAGAATGTCATCAACATGTTATAGGATGTGTACTGGCGTACCTCCGAGGTCTCTTCCTAGCCCTTTTGCTTGCTGTATATACTCCGTGATCTCGTCGATGTAGAGATCAAAGAGAGTGGGTGAGGGAGGGCAACCTTGTTTCACACCAATGGTGCTAACAAGGTTGCCTGATAGGCCACCGGGGCAGCACACCCTCCTTGTGACTCGTGCATACAAAGCATGGATGGCCCACATCATGTCTGATGGTAGCTGTAACTCTTGGAGTCTCCGTAGTACTCTCTCTCGAGGGACCATGTCCAAGGCTTTGCATAAATCCACAAAGCAACAGTATAGTCTCCGCTTCCTCGCCTTCACGCGCTCAATCAAGCAACGAAGTACGAAGATGTGGTCGATGGTGGAGAAAGTGCGGCGGAAGCTTGCCTAGCCGGGTGCTCTGATCCGAGCTTCCTCAGCGTGTGTACTGAGCTATGCCTCTAGTACTGCCCCATAGATCTTGGCTAGGATGTGGCCTATCATAATAGTCCTGTAGTTCCCGGAGTCCATCATATCGCCGGACTTATGGATAGGTGCAATGGTATGCATAGTCCACCAGTCAGGTAACCCCTCAACCAAAGCACGGTTGAAGAGGTGGGCGATCAGGTGGGAAACTACATCGACTGCGTATATAATGTGCTCGCCCTGTAGTCCCGTGGGGCCATGTTGTAGCCTATGGATGGCCTTTCGTACCATGCCTACCGTGAATAGGGTGGATATCACATGACGCGGTGTGGGAGGGATCGACAATGGGGGCTGTCCTGGGACGTCATATAACCTCTGGGCATAGGTGTGCCAAGTCTGAGGATCTGCTATGGGTGTAGGTGGGTGTGGCTCACGTAGGGCCCTCCACGCGGCGGCACAATCCCTACTCATGAGAAGGTCAAACAACTCTGCCTCCTGTCGCTCCTCGAAAGCTCGCTGCTTTCGACGTGTGAGAGCTCGCATCTGTCTTCCTGCCTCCCTCTCCATGATGGATCCCAAGGGCGAAGATACTCTGTGCTCTGAGATGTTGGTATAGTCGTCTACACTCCTCATCGTACCATCTATTATGGGGTGTATGCCCCAACCGTGCCGAATGTGCGGTGCTGTGGGTGGTGTATGGGAAGCT
Organism: Ceratopteris richardii; assembly: GCA_020310875.1. NCBI lineage: Eukaryota > Viridiplantae > Streptophyta > Polypodiopsida > Polypodiales > Pteridaceae > Ceratopteris > Ceratopteris richardii. The sequence continues at coordinate 127,884,456 of CM035439.1, read as the reverse complement.
AAGAGTAGCGGATGTGTGGAGGATCAAGGAGAAGTGGGCGGTGAGGGTGTCCAATGGGGCGGAGGGATCAAGGGAGTAGATGCGCTCGCTGCTTTCGAACATGGGAGCTATAGATATATGCTAGCTCATGTCTAAAGTGAATGGTGGTATGGGTATGTGGCTGTATGGTGGTGGGGTGGGATATGCATTATGAGTTGCGTATGGATAGGGCTAGATATGTATGATCAGCTCCAATCGGTATGGGTGGGATGGCGAATGAGGGGATGAGATGTGTTGCCTCCGGGGGTCCAATAACATAGTCTACCACACCGCCTCCATGTGTCACATAATCCTAGTAGGAGATGGTTGAACCACGCCTTAAGAGAGAGGATTTGCAAGTAATCCTCAACCATGGCTTTTGGGGCAAGTGGTTAGCCCATCGCACTCCTAACCGGGAGGTTGTGAGTTTGATTCCCAACATTGGTATGAGAGCCTAGTTGAGAAATTGGGGGAGACGGAGGTTCGGGCCTCATTCGTGGGCACTTGGAAAAAGCACTTATCTGTTGTGAGTGTGAAACTGGCCTTGGATGAAGGCGCATGGGCATTTGGGCACCCACGGAGGGTGGGATAGGTCCAAATTTGGTCCATGTGCTGGAGTTTGAGGTTGGTGGAAGCGCTCATGCATGGAAAGTGGGTCCAAGAGTTAGAGGGTCCAGAAGTGAGCATTGAGGACAATGCTCAGTCTAAGGGGAAAGGAATGTCACATAATCCTAGTAGGAGATGGTTGAACCACGCCTTAAGAGAGAGGATTAGCAAGTGATCCTCAACCATGGCTTTTGGGGCAAGTGGTTAGCCCATCACACTCCTAACCGGGAGGTTGTGAGTTCGATTCCCGAGTGCAGCTGACAAAGGAGGGAAGGATGATGAGATGATTGGGGACGGCTCGGGACATGGTGGGCGGCGGAGGTTGGGGGTGGGAGAATGTGGCTTGGGATATGGCTGTTAGGGTTTCTGCAGGGCCGACGCTGGCGGGAGCAGAAGACTGGCAGAAGCAGCAGACCGACGACAGCAGGCTGGCGTTAGGGTTTTTGCAGGACCGACATTGGCAGGAGTAGCAGACTGGCGGGCTCTTAGGGTTTATGCAGGGTCGACACTGGCGGGAGCAGCAGATTTGGGTTCGCGAACAGCGGCAGACAGTGATGAGCAGATTAGGGTTCGCGACAGTGACGAGCAACACACACAGAGAGAGAGAGAGAGAGAGAGAGAGAGAGAGAGAGAGAGAGAGAGAGAGAGAGAGAGAGAGAGAGAGAGAGAGAGAGAGAGAGAGAGAGAGAGAGAGAGAGAGAGAGAGAGAGAGAGAGAGAGAGAGAGAGAGAGAGAGAGAGAGAGAGAGAGAGAGAGAGAGAGAGAGAGAGAGAGAGAGAGAGAGAGACTTTTTAACGTCTATTAGAGGCCAAAATCGGCCTATGAGACAAAACATATACATCAGTATGATCCAATCCCACTGTGATCCCAAAAGGAAAATAAAGTGTGAGTACTGCAAACGGGTATAAAAGGAGTGGATAGTAACTGGCATCAAGGGTGTGGGGTGCTATGGGTATGCACTCTATATGCTCAATGGGTGAGATACAAATATGATATGCATAGGGAGGGGAGGCTCGATGGTATCACAACCCACTAAATGCCTGGAATGGGTGTAGGATGTAATGCATCGGTGGGTAAGGCATCATGGCAATCCTCAAAATGCTTTGAGCGTCCAAATCGATAGGGGTGCGTTGCTGATGTCTCCGTATCTCCATGTCATGGCGTGTGTGAATCGCCTGAATCTCTCTCTGATGTGGATGGGCTCTGCGGACAGGGGGTCTCGGTCGTCGATGCTGTCCTCTAAGCTCCTCTGCTCTCTGTAATGTGACCCCCCGCATCGAGTTGGGTCCTCCCGTGGCTGTGGGTCTGAAAAAATCTGTAATATAAGTCTGAGGGGGGGGGGGGGGGGGGGGGCTCTACTAGGAAACGACCTAGAGGGCGCTGGTCCTCTGTCCCCAATAAAGCCCTGATCTCTCTGGGCCCCGTGAAGAGCTGTGGGTAGCGGTCTCTGATGTCCTCATATGCCTTGCATCTACATGTGTAGTGCTCCTCGTCCTCCACCTCCTCTCTACATATCCTGCATAATCTCTCACCCCTCGGGGGGGGAGAGAGAGAGAGAGAGAGAGAGAGAGAGAGAGAGAGAGAGAGAGAGAGAGAGAGAGAGAGAGAGAGAGAGAGAGAGAGAGAGAGAGAGAGAGAGAGAGAGAGAGAGAGAGAGAGAGAGAGAGAGAGAGAGAGAGAGAGAGAGAGAGAGAGAGAGAGAGAGAGAGAGAGAGAGAGAGAGAGAGAGAGAGAGAGAGAGAGAGAGAGAGAGAGAGAGAGAGAGAGAGAGAGAGAGAGAGAGAGAGAGAGAGAGAGAAGAAAGAAAGTCATATTAACGTCTTCTGGAGCCCAAACTTGGCCTATGAGACAAAAACCATGTACAAGTGTAGTAACCCTGTGTGGAGGATGAAATGAAATAAAAAGTATATGGCGACACAAAGATATATAAGGCTGGAAAAGGCTGGGGAGACGTGGATCTGACTCTGCAGATAGTGGCCACCTAATACATGGGGGACATGTGAGTAAAAGTGTGAGTAAAACACCCTAGCTACTGGTGAATGGGTGGAGGTGGGTGTAGTATGTGGTACATTGGGGGTGGTCTGAGTGCCTCCTCAAGGAAGACAATCCATGGGGTGGTGGTGCGCCGATGCTCCATCATGTGGTCGTAGGCTGTCCTGATGCGTGAGATATCCTCTTGATATAGTCGTGGTCGATGATATCCTCCCATGCGTGGTCGGCGCCGTGCTCTCTGTGCTGCTGCCTGGTAGAGCGTGAGCCCTATAGATGGACCTCTCTGATGTGGCTCAGCCCGCTGAAAAAACTGGGTAATGGTCTGCTGCGTACTCACCCGTGGCTGATGTGTGGGCTGGAGTGACCGATCTCGCCTCTCGTATGCTGTTGCGAGGAAGCGTCCCAAGCGTCGCTGGTCTCCCATAGTCATGCATAACGGGAGTGACTCCTCTATCTGGAACTGTGCTCGTAGGTCTAAGTATGCTGGGCATCTGATAACAAAATGCTACACCAGGCAGCAGCACAGAGAGCACGGCACCGACCACGCATGGGCGGATATCGTCGACCACGACTATATCAGGAGGATATCTCACGCATCAGGATTGCCTACGACCACATGATGGAGCATAGGCGTACCACCACCCCCTGGGTTGTCTTCCTTCAGGAGGCACTCAGACCACCACCGATGTACCACATACTACACCCACCTCCACCCATCGCCAGTACCTAGGGCGTTTTACTCATATTTGGGATTCCCCCCATGTATTAGGTGGCCACTATCTGCAGAGTCAGAGCCACTTCTCCCCAGCCTTTTCCAGCCCTATATAGCTTTGTGTAGCTATATACTTTTTATTTCATTTTATCTTCTACACAGGGTTACTACACTTGTACATGGTTTTTGTCTCATAGGCCAAGTTTGGCCTCTAGAAGACGTTAATATGACTTTCTTTCTTTCTTTCTTTCTTTCTCTACCTCTGTCTGCCATACTGGGCACCACCTCTCCTCATGGGGGACCCCCCCTGGACCGACCCCTCTCAATCTCCAGCTGATGTGATGAAACCCGGAGCTGCCCGATGACTACTCGAAGGTGGTGGGGTAGATATGTCTGCATGTATCTCGGAATCTCGATGAAGCCCTCGTCCGATATATGTAGAAAATGCTCACGGTAATAGAGCATTTTCGGTGGCACTGTATCCCTAGGGCTCACCCATGTCCTCTGTATGTATGTATGCCATATCTCCTGACGAGTGACCCTATTCCTCTCCTGATGAGAGAGCGAGTAGGTGGGTTCATGAGAGTCGTACTGTAGTGGTGGTAGCCTGTCTATGTCAATGCCGTGGTGGGCCAGCCAATCTCGTGTCTGTGCATACCATGAGGAGGTGTCGCCTGCTAATGCCATGTCCTGTGATGCCTGGAAAGCCCGATAAGCAATGCGCTCTGTATCCATGCTCCGGAGTCTGTGTAATAGGCATACTGTCTGGAATAGTGCCTCAACTAGCATCGGAGGTGTAGCTAGCTCTGCTCTTATGATATCATGTGGTACTGAAGGCTTGCTGCGGATAAGTCTGGAAATCATGAGGACCTGTGGCCTCATTAATGCTGTCCATACTGATGTGGCTAATCCTGGTCCCCATATGGCTGCCCCATACATGAGGGCGGGTGTAACCAAAGTGTCGAAGAGCCACCCCTTTGTGTGGGGCTCCTGAAAATATGCCTGGTGGCACTGTCTCTCCATCAAGGCAAGTGCTGCATACCCACGTGTTATGCGGTCACGTGCTGCCTGAGACATAGAGAAGACCCATGATGCTGCTGTAAATGTCACTTCCAAGTAAACATATGATCCGACCACCTCAATCGGTCCACCCGCTGCTGTGAACAAACTATGTCTGCGTACCTGTGCTGAGAGAGAGAGAGAGAGAGAGAGAGAGAGAGAGAGAGAGAGAGAGAGAGAGAGAGAGAGAGAGAGAGAGAGAGAGAGAGAGAGAGAGAGAGAGAGAGAGAGAGAGAGAGAGAGAGAGAGAGAGAGAGAGAGGAGAGAGAGAGAGAGAGAGAGAGAGAGAGAGAGAGAGAGAGAGAGAGAGAGAGAGAGAGAGAGAGAGAGAGAGAGAGAGAGAGAGAGAGAGAGAGAGAGAGAGAGAGAGAGAGAGAGAGAACCATGTACAACTGTGGTAATCTCTGTGTAGAAATGAAAAGGAAGCCAAACTCTGTGTAGAGAGAGAATTTGTGATTTACAGGGTGAAGCTATAGCAAGAAACTTGAGAGAGATGTTTGGGCTGAGAGTTCCAATTATTACGACGGTTATTGGTGAAGGAGGATCTGGAGGGGCACTAGCTATTGGATGCTGTGATAAGATGCTAATGCTGGAGAACTCAGTATACTACGTTGCCAGGTTATTATCTGAAGGATCATTATGACTTTAATGTTCTTTTACCTTTTCTCTATTGTTTACTCTCCCCAGTTAAGAAGCAGCAGTGATTTTAATTTTGTCAAATATAACCAGTCCTGAAGCTTGTGCTGCTATCCTTTGGAAAAAGGCTGCTGCTGCACCCAAGGTATGTACAACACTTGATTTATTTCTGATGGTTTCTTTAAGATATCTCTTTGTTTCTGTTTGATAGCAATATGGAGTTGATCAATTCATCTGTTTAGATGTATTTCACTTTTGTACCACTTCATCTATAGCATCTCTTGTGATGCTATTTTATTCTACAGATTATTATTATTATTATTATTATTATTATTATTATTATTATTATTATTACTATTACTACTGCTGCTGCTGCTGCTGCTATGACTACTACACCTACTATGACGATGATGACTACTACTACGACCACCACTACTACTACTACTATGACCACCACCACTACTACTACCACCACTACCACCACCACTACCACCACCACCACGACCAGCAGCAGCACCACCACCACCATGACGACGACTACTACCACCACCACCACTACAACTATTACGATCACCACCACGACTATGACCACCACCGTGACGACCACCACCACCAAGGCAGTCCAGTGCGTTCGGTGCGTTCAATTCGGTGCGCGTAAGGTGCGAGGACCGAATGGTATCCCAAGATAAGGTGCGTAAGGTGCGTCGTTACAAATACACTAATACCCAAAAGGTATAGTATATGCATATATTATGACATTTATACCACAAATAAAGAAAACACATATTATAGTTCACTATTAACTAATAAACTCTCTCTCAATGTATGTGTCTCTCACTCACTCTCTCCCTCTCTCTCTCTCTCTCTCTCCCCCTTCCTCCCTCTCTCTCCCCCCTCCTCGCTGAATGTATGTGTGGATATTGGCAATTGGCTAATAATCTTCTTGTGTGTGTGGGGAATCTCTCTCTCTCACAAGATTCAAGAATCAAGTCCAAATCAAAGGTTAAGGCTAACGACTAGTTTTAGTTAAGGATTAATCAAGGCTATGCTAATCTGTTGATGGGTTCAAGTTCACTAAGGTCACAAAGTGGAGGAGGAATATCCGTCGAAGTAGACATCGTTTTTTTTCGTAATATTTTTTAAAAATATGTAACGACAAATTTTTGGCACCGGAAGCGCCGGAAGCACCGCACCGGATGAATGCAAAAAAGTTTAGGTGCATAGCACCGGATCTTCCCTGACCACCACTACTACTACTACTACCACTACCACTACTACTACTACTACGACTACGACTACGACTACTGCTACCACTACTACTCTACTACCACCACCATCACCACCACCACCACCACGACCACCACCACCCCCACCACTACTACCACTACCACCACCACCGCTACCGCTACCGCCACCGCCACCGCCACCGCCACCGCCACCGCCACCGCCACCGCTTATACTACAATCACCACTACCACCACTACTACCACCACTACCACCACTACTACTACTACTACTACCATTACCTCTACTACTACTACTACTACTACCACCACCACCACTACCACTACCGCTACCGCTACCACTACCACTACCACGACTACCACTACCACCACCACCACCACTACCACCACGACCACGACCATAACCACTACCACCACGACCACCACTACCACCACCACCACCACCACCACCACCACTACTATATATGGACTCCGTGATTTTAAATATGTGGTTCTAGCTTTTATAAGTGAAGCTATTTATGTAGGGATAATATGAAACATAGGAGGGCTGTCACAAAATGAGGATTGGATGAAAATAACATACTAGGCATTTTTTATTTTGGTTCAATATAGCATATCTATCTATATATCTTATGTTCTTTCTCTGTTTCCGTTTTGGAGAGAGAAACTTGATAAAAGAAAATTTACATTTCTCATGTTTGACAAGCGGAGAGGAATCAGCTTTGGATCATTCATAGATGCACATGCTATTTGGCAGACCAGTATCTCTTCTTCATTCGAGCGAATGGAAGGATCTCCAACAAGGGGTCATAATAATGTTGAGCAATGTGATTCCTCTATTATTGAAATAACGAGGAACATGCTCCAATTCATGTGCTAATGGAGGGTGCAAGAGAACATACTAGAATGGAGAGAGAGAAGCAAAAGAGTTGTCCATGTGCCATTCCATTCAAACTTTGGGACAATGCCCTTAGACATAAGGCCAATATACTCAACATTGTACAATCGACAATGGTACGTAGTACTCCTTGATAACATTCATTGAAGAACACCGGTATGAGAACCCTAAATTTGTATCTCTTCTTCATTCGAGCAAATGGAAGGATCTCCAACAAGGGGCCATAATAATGTTGAACAATGTGATGCCTCTATTGTTGAAATAACGAGGAACATGCTCCAATTCATATGCTAATGGAGGGTGCAAGAGAACATACTAGAATGGAGAGAGCGAAGCAAAAGAGCTATCCATGTGCCATTCCATTCAAACTTTGGGACATTGCTCTTAGACATAAGGCCATTATACTAAACATTGCACAAGAAGGTTTTAAAAGGAGCATAAGAGAGAAATTTGCTCCATTTGTGCAAATTCCTTTCAACTACATCTTTATATCATAAAAACACTTTGAGAATGTGTTCAAAGGTTGCAAACACACTCTTTCCAATTAATGAGAAAAAGATAAAACATAATACAAGGTTGCAACTTGCAAAGAAGTCTGTACAATTTTAAGATGAATATGCAAGGCCATTACCAATTTTTCCATTAATCCATTTTCATTGAAATTTTTTACATGATCCATTGAGTTTGCTCTTGACTGGAAGTATGCATGCCTAGTGGGTATCCTAGACTCTTATATTCTTAATGGCCTCAAGGGAGCTCCCTTTATAGATTGAAACCTTGTAAATGATAGCTCACAAGAAGACCTATTGACCCATTTTCTTGTATTTTTTGACCCACATATGAGGCCATTATAGGCATTTCCACATACCAAGGCGGCTGAAGGATACATTTTAATAAAAGACATCAAGCTCTCATGCAATTGATTGCATCATCAATACAAACTTAGACCACATCTCGGATCCGACATCCATGTTAGCATCATTTAATATCTCACAGATACATTCATGTGCTTTAATTTGTTCAAGGTATCAATTGACTTTAAGACCATAGTTCCATAAATGCATGACACCATAACATTGATGATTAATCAGTTTTTCGTATCTGACCTAAACTTGCATAAACTTTATCTACATTTGAGCGTACTTTGGAGTCCCAAATTTTTTGCAAAGGCCCCATAGACTCTCTTTTCCTTTTGCATGCTCTAGAGGATTCAGTTGACCCAAATGCATAAACATGAGATTGACGATCTAATAATTTCTTATGTTTCACTTTGGTTAGCCATTGATCCAAAGACATAAGAATCTCATTGGGTTGCACATGTCCATAAGGAACATATGATATATCCATATGTAGCGGACCCACTTGCACTTACATTATAACGTAACAAATTCATGCAATTAGAAACTCTTGAAATTATGATATTCATCATTACATAATGTCATAATCTCATGAATTTGTCATGTAGTACTACATGTATTTCGTAGTTTACATTTATGCATTCAATCTTAATGAATGTGCTTTTGTTGCAACCATTAAAATTGAATGCATAAATGTAAATTATGTAATGCATACAATAAAATATGTATCATGTATGCATGTTATGCACATGTCCACATAATATGCACAGAGGAAGTACAGAGAAAGATGTGCGCAGGCAAGGGGGGGAGAGGGGGGCAGGGAGGGGGGGGGGGAGAGAGAGAGAGAGAGAGAGAGAGAGAGAGAGAGAGAGAGAGAGAGAGAGAGAGAGAGAGAGAGGGAGATAAACACTTTTTAACCTCTTAGACGCCAAAATCGGCCTATGAGACAAAACATATACATAAGTATGATCCAATCCACTGTGATCCCAAAAGGAAAATAAAGTGTGAGTACAAAAAACGGGTATAAAAGGAGTGGATAATAAGTGGCATCAAGGGTGTGGGGTGCTATGGGTATGCACTCTATATGCTCAATGGGTGTGATACAAATATGATATGCATAGGGAGGGGAGGCTCGATGGTATCACAACCCTCTAAATACTTGGAGTGGGTGTAGGATATAATGTATCGGTGGGTAAGGCATCATGGCGATCCTCAAAATGCTCTGAACGTCCAAATCGACAGGGGTGCGTTGCTGACGTCTCCGTATCTCCATGTCATGGCGTCATAGCAGTCAGGTGCGTTAGATGCGTTCAATTCGGTGTGCATAAGCTGTGTGAACCGAATGGAACGAGGAGGTAAGGTGCATAAGGTGCGTCTCATATATATATATATATATATATATATATATATATATATATATATATATATATATATATATATATATATATATATATATATATATATATATATATATATATATATATATATATATATATATATATATATATATATATATATATGAGATGAAGATGTAGATGTAAGGGTTGTAGATCAGAAAAAAAAATTGAAAAAGAACTCTAAGCACCGGATGAAACGGTGCGAACCGGAAACATCGCACCGCATGAATGGATAAATCCAAACAGTGCGCGAACCGGAACTGCTATGCATGATGAGGCAGAGAGGGGCTCCGGCAGGTCGTCGATGAGAGAAATTTCTGGCACAGAGAGAGAGAGAGAGAGAGAGAGAGAGAGAGAGAGAGAGAGAGAGAGAGAGAGAGAGAGAGAGAGAGAGAGAGAGAGAGAGAGAGAGAGAGAGAGAGAGAGAGAGAGAGAGAGAGAGAGAGAGAGAGAGAGAGAGAGAGAGAGAGAGTCATATTAACGTCTTCTGGAGGCCAAACTTGGCCTATGAGACAAAAACCATGTACAAGTGTAGTAACCCTGTGTAGAAGATAAAATGAAATAAAAAGTATATCGCTACACAAAGCTATATAGGGCTGGAAAAGGGTGGGGAGACGTGGCTCTGGCTCTGCAGATAGTGGCTAGAGAGAGAGAGAGAGAGAGAGAGAGAGAGAGAGAGAGAGAGAGAGAGAGAGAGAGAGAGAGAGAGAGAGAGAGAGAGAGAGAGAGAGAGAGAGAGAGAGAGAGAGAGAGAGAGAGAGAGAGAGAGAGAGAGAGAGAGAGAGAGAGAGAGAGAGAGAGAGAGAGAGAGAGAGAGAGAGAGAGAGAGAGAGAGAGAGAGAAGAAGGAACGAAAGAAAGTCATATTAATGTCTTCTGGAGGCCAAACTTGGCCTATGAGACAAAAACCATGTACAAGTGTAGTAACCCTGTGTGGAGGATGAAATGAAATAAAAAGTATATGGTGACACAAAGATATATAAGGCTGGAAAAGGCTGGGGAGACGTGGCTCTGACTCTGCAGATAGTGGCCACCTAATACATGGGGGACATGTGAATAAAAGTGTGAGTAAAACACCCTAGCTACTGGTGAATGGGTGGAGGTGGGTGTAGTATGTGGTACATCGGGGGTGGTCTGAGTGCCTCCTCAAGGAAGACAACCCATGGGGTGGTGGTGCGCTGATGCTCCATGTGGTCCTAGGCTCTCCTGATGCGTGAGATATCCTCCTGATATAGTTGTGGTCGATGATATCCGCCCATGCGTGGTCGGCGCCGTGCTCTCTGTGCTGCTGCCTGGTAGAGCGTGAGCCCTATAGATGGACCTCTCTGATGTGGCTCAGCCGGCTGAAAAAACTGGGTAATGGTCTGCTGCGTACTCACCCGTGGTTGATGTGGGCTGGAGTGACCGATCTCGCCTCTCGTATGCTGCTGCGAGGAAGAGTCCCAAGCGTCGCTGGTCTCCCATAGTCATGCATAACGGGAGTGACTCCTCTATCTGGAACTGTGCTCGTAGGTCTAAGTATGCTGGGCATCTGATAACAAAATGCTCCTCACTGTCTACCTCTGTCTGGCATAATGGGCACCACCTCTCCTCACGGGGGACTCCCCTGGACAGACCCCTCTCAATCTCCAGCTGATGTGATGAAACCCGGAGCTGCTCGATGACTACTCGAAGGTGGTGGGGTAGATATGTCTGCATGTATCTCGGAATCTCGATGAAGCCCTCGTCCAATATATGTAGAAAATGCTCACGGTAATAGAGCATTTTCGGTGGCACCCTATCCCTAGGGCTCACCCATGTCCTCTGTATGTATGTATGCCATATCTCCTGACGAATGACCCTATTCCTCTCCTGTTGAGAGAGCGAGTAGGTGGGTGCATGAGAGTCGTACTGTAGTGGTGGTAGCCTGTCTATGTCAATGCCGTGGTGGGCCAGCCAAGCTCGTGTCTGTGCATACCATGAGGAGGTGTCGCCTGCTAATGCCATGTCCCGTGATGCCTGGAAAGCCCGATAAGCAATGCGCTCTGTATCCATGCTCCGGAGTCTATGTAATAGGCATACTGTCTGGAATAGTGCCTCAACTAGCATCGGAGGTGTAGCTAGCTCTGCTCTAATGATATCATGTGGTACTGAAGGCTTGCTGCGGATAAGTCTGGAAATCATGAGGACCTGTGGCCTCTCTAATGCTGTCCATACTGATGTGGCTAATCCTGGTCCCCATATGGCTGCCCCATACATGAGGGCGGGTGTAACCAAAGTGTCGAAGAGCCACCCCTTTGTGCGGGGCTCCTGAAAATATGCCTTTGGTACTGTCTCTCCATCAAGGCAAGTGCTGCATACCCACGTGTTATGCGGTCACGTGCTGCCTGAGACATAGAGAAGACCCATGATGCTGCTGTAAATGCCACTTCCAAGTAAACATATGATCCGACCACCTCAGTCGGTCCACCTGCTGCTGTGAACAAACTATGTCTGCGTACCTGTGCTGATGTATGAAAGATCATGACCTTGGTTTTATTAAGGTTCACAGATAACCCTCTGTGTGTGCAAAAGTCATCTAGGCCATGTAGATGCTGCTGTAGACCCTATGCAGACTCTGAAACCAGTACAATGTCATCAGCGTATAGAAGAATATGGACAGTGGACCCACGTACCTCAATGCTATCACCCCCCTGCTTCTGTATGTAGTCCACTATCTCATCAAGGTAGAGACCAAAGAGGGTGGGTGAAAGAGGGCATCCTTGCTTCACCCCGATAGTGTTAGCAAGTGGATGAGATAAGCCCCCCGGACATCTGACTCTGCCAGATACTCTCTCGTATAAGGCGTAGATCCCCCTATCATCTCCTCTGGAGCTCCGATATCAAGTAGTCGTCTGAAGAGTCGTCCCCTCGGAACGGTGTCAAATGCTTTGCGGAAGTCCACAAAGCAGCAATATAATCTCCTCTTCCTCACCCTTGCCTGGTCGATCAGGCATCTCAGAGTGAAGATGTGGTCAATGGTAGAGTAATCTCGTCTGAAGCCTTCCTGTCCCGGAGCTCTGATACCCTTGCTCTCAGCGAGAGTACTCAACTTTGTCTCTAGTACCGCCCCATATAACTTGGCCAATATAGGGCCAATCATGATCGTCCGGTATGTAGCTGGATCCATAGTATCTCCTGACTTATGAATGGGCACTATGGTGTGCTCAGTCCATGAGTCAGGGAACCCTTCAACCAGTGCACGGTTGAAGAGGTGGGCAATGAGCGGTGCAAGGGTCGTGCCTCCGTAGATGAGGTGCTCAGCCTTTAAACCGAAAAGGTCATGGGCCCTTCCATGCTGTAGACGGGCAATAGCACGTCCCACCATAGTGGGTGTGAAGAAGTCAGAGGTAGTAGGACGTGAGCTCTCTGGTATGGGAATGGGGGGCTGGTCTTGGATCTCATATAGGCTCTGTGCATAGCTATGCCAAGTGCTCGGGTCTCGGATGGGTGTCTGCTGTCTCCTCTCTCTCAAATGTCGCCATGCCACTGCACTGTCTCGACTCATGAGTAAATGATAAATGTCCCAGTAAATGCACTGTCTCGACTCATGAGTAAATGATAAATGCCCGAGAGAGAGAGAGAGAGAGAGAGAGAGAGAGAGAGAGAGAGAGAGAGAGAGAGAGAGAGAGAGAGAGAGAGAGAGAGAGAGAGAGAGAGAGAGAGGAGAGAGAGAGAGAGAGAGAGAGAGAGAGAGAGAGAGAGAGAGAGAGAGAGAGAGAGAGAGAGAGAGAGAGAGAGAGAGAGAGAGAGAGAGAGAGAGAGAGAGAGAGAGAGAGAGAGAGAGAGAGAGAGAGAGAGAGAGAGAGAGAGAGATTAACTTGGCTTGTGAGTCAAAACCATGTACAACTGTGGTAATCCTTGTGTAGAAATGAAAAGGAAAAATACTTGCTACACAAAATTGTGTAGGTCGACAACAACAAAAGGATGGTGTACCTGGTAATGAGGGGGTAGTGGTAATGTAGTGGTGCGTGGGGGAGCGTGGCTCTGAGTCTGTAGACAATGGCCACCTAATACAAGGGGGACTGCTTTGGGAACTCCATAGCCTCCACACACAAATGAACTAAGAAGTGTAAGAGAACTAGTTAGCAAGGCCACACTAGGAAGAGAGATGCCTTTCCACCCAACCAACCCCTCCAATATATAGCTCCAAGTCCAAGGGGGTAAGTCACATGGTTTCCAACCTTAGGAAATCACATGAAATCACATGGCTTCTAAAAGAAGTCTCTCGAAGCTCTCACGTACAAACCAAGTGGCTAGGAGAAGCTTCCAATCAAGCATAAGGTACTCAACCTTAGAGAATTAGGCCTAACGTTCAAGCCCCATCTAAAAGGGGTAAATAAACCATAAATCCCAAGGGTTTCACACTTAGAAACCGAAGGGTTCTACCTCTTAGACCCATGTAATTATACAACATCCCCCCCCCCCCCCCCCCCCCCCCCCCCCCCCCCCCCCCACAAAAAAAAAAAAGCATTTCTGTCCTTGAAAATGAGTGGAGATATATACCTTGGGGTATTCCCCTGTGTCCCTTGATCAATCTCAAGGATCATGACCGTCTCTCTAATTCGCCTCTTTATTTAAAAAGGGTGATTTCTATCTCGACTGAATTTTAAAAGAGGAGAATCCATGTGTGGTCTGGTTCTTGCCCCAGTCATTCAAAAGTTCCATCTAGTTTTGCATACGAAAAAGAACTGAGTCGAATGCAGTGTATGGAAAGAACGAAAAGGGTGGAAGAGAACATCCTTGCCTATTTCCTTATTTAAGCCATTTGCCATCTGGGTCTCCAAAGCTCAAATATGTGAATTTGGTGGATTCAAAGTGACTTGTGCTAAATTGCTGCCTTGGTCCATCTCTTTGCATCACATGTGCATGAACCTAGCAAAATAGATGAATGCTTCTTAAGGTTTACTTATGAGATTTATATCTCAAGTCAGAATCCAACTTGTTCTAAAAGGAAGACAAATCTTTCATAATCCCTACTCAAATCACTTCCTTCTTAGATGTATACATACTATATACTTTTAGTGAAATGGGTGGCTTTTCTTGTTTGCAATTCGCCTCCAATAAATCTAAATAAAGGGGAATTTCATTTTATAATCCCTACCCAACCAATAGAATGGTAAAAGTGGATTATCTAGTTTTAAGAGAATATAACATCCTCTTTACTTTGGAGAGGATTTGAATATCTTACTTAAAGTGGGTTGAATATTATTTCAAAACCTTACATAGTTTTGAGCATCCACTTTAAGGGACTAGAATCCATAGGGATTGATCTATCTATTGAAGACTCTAATTGATTGAAATCTATTTTAGTTGTTCTTCCAAAAAGATTAAGATATTTATAACCACGTCCCAAGATGGGAACTCATAGTGTAAAAGATCGTGTTATCTTTAAGGTTGGAAGTAGGAATAGGCTTTTCCAAACATTTCTTCAGTACTTAATCCTTATGGATCTTTAGTTGGATCTCAAACCTTAAATGTCTTCTTGATCCTTTTAGAATTTTCTCCGTTTATGTTCTAGATCCATTTTTAGATGTCGTATATTGACACCGTAACTAGATCTTTCTTATTCTTTAGTTAACTTGAACTATCAAGTATCTAAAAGATATCTTTTTGAGCTTTTTTTTTTTTTTTTCAAGCTTGTTCTAAGATCATTTTTATATTCCTTGAATTTCAAGTCATATTTTAGGATGAAGCTTTTAGAGCTTCATCCTTTGGAGTTTACCTTCAAAACCAAAGAAGTATCCTCTCTTTATTTCTAACTCTCTATGAGAGATAGATCCCTTCTTAGAAGAATTCTTCCTCCTTTTGAGAGGATATTTGAAGAAGATGCATATTCCTAGACATTATCTTCCTAACGTATTCCATATGATCATGAGTCCCTTTTTCTTTTGGCCATCAAGAGAAAGTACTCAATGGGAATCAGTCCCAACCATCCCATACCAGTGGGTTCTTCATCCAATCCACATAACTATGTCTCTATACCTTCTCACCTTCTTTGTCCTTTTTAATGCCCTTTATCTGCCACCAACTATGGTACTAAATTATGAGAGCAAGGACTACGGTGCTTAGATACACCACTACTAATCTTACTTAAATATTTGGTTAACCATTTAATGTGGTGTGACTGATCTTATCAAACTTAAAGTTTGACTTGATCTTTGCCCTACTTGGGTCTTTTAGCTTTTCTTTCCTTCTTTAGCCAAAATAAGAGATAAGAATAGGTCTTTCTCGAATAGATCCCTTACTGTTCGAAAGCTTTACCCATGGGTTTTACTTGAGGTTCTAGTTATTATACAGGAAACCACTTTCCTTAGGTCTATATTATTGGAATCCATAATGTATGTTATGTTATCCCCATGAAGCATTAAGATAACTTTAGGATCATGCTTTATAGCTCATTCAACTTCTCTTCCTAAACCACTTAGGATTTGTAAAGTCCTTATGGTGTATAAAAGTCTTCCATTGCATTGAGATTCTTTGAGAACTCCCAATCCTTGAGAGCTTCATCTAGTTGGAAGATGAAATGAAGCACTAGAATATGAGGAAGTTATTCAACTTATCTATTTCTTGCATATCTTTTACCTTACAATTCCGGGACATACTCCGTATGTAGAGGATAGGGCTAATCATTCTCCAAAGTGATCTATTCTCCGTAGGAATTACAAGTAGAAGCGAGTGGTTTCTCCTATCCCATTGTTGTCACCGTATGACAACTGACTCTTTATTCTTTTTGAAAGGATCAGAATAGAAGGGATTTGAATGTCTATGCTATTCATATTACATAGAGAGAAATTCTACTTTCGTGGATGGTTGGAAATAGGCTCATAATATCCAAATACTAAGTTTTCGACAGTTCTTGAAGAGTATAAGTACAAGATTTACTATCTCTTAAGAAAGAGACAAACGCAGCTACGCGAGCCATCTCTTCTCCCATACTATGGAAGGCGTTCGAGTGCCTCATTCGGGGCTACTTGAAGTGGCTTTTACGCAAGAGACTGCCGAGAAAAGAAGATGGATGCACGGGAGATAGGTGAAATCCTTTATCTTGCTCCATTGGGGGCTCAAAATCCCATATATGAGATCCTAAAGCAAGCCTCATGGCTTCATATATAGCCGTTCATAAGCGTTTGTTTGTATGAAGGTGGAGAGAGAGGAGCATGCGTAGTTGCTCTCCTCGGTCCACACGGATGGCACCTCTGACTAGCCGCTTTAGACCTTTGATCGTCCATCCGTGGAGGACAGATGGGCGCCTTTTGTCATGGTCAAGCCCCCTCCTTGGAGGGATGTCACATTCAAAATGTTTTGTAACCCTAAAGGGAGAAGAACCACCCCTCTCGCGATGGAAACCTTCAAGTAATCTTGGACAGATCCTAAAGTTCTCCATCGGGGGAAGTCCCTCTCAAGGGGACATGTGTACCTTCCCTCACATGGGTCCCTAAGGTGGTCACATGGTTTCCAAGCTTAGGAAATCACATGAAATCACATGGCCATTGGCTTCTAGAAGTCTCTCCAAGCTCTCACGTACAAACCAAGTGGTTAGGAGAAGCTTCCAATCAAGCCTAAAGCACTCAACCTTAGAGAATTAGCCCTAAGGTTCAAGACCCATCTAAAAGGGGTAACCATAAATCCCAAGGGTTTCACACCTAGAAACCTAAGGGTTTCACACTTAGAAACCTAAGGGTTCTACCCCTTAGACCCATGTAATTATACAACAGGGACCCATGGATAAGTGAATGTGTATACCCTAACTGTTGATGATGAGTGGAGGTGGCTGGAGTATGTGGTACATCGGCGGCGATCTGAGTACCTCCTGAAAGAAGGCTGCCCAAGTGGTGGTGGTGCACCTCTGCCCCATCATGTGGTCATGGGCTACCTTGATGTGTGAGATATCCTCTTGGTGCAGTCGTGGTCATCGGTACCCAACCATATGTGGTTAGCGTCGCACTCTTTGTGCCGTTTTGTGTTGGAGAGTGAGCCCTATACGTTTGGGAGGCAGGCAGGTTTGTCTGATGTGGCCTAGCTCGCTGAAAGAACTGAGTAATAGTCTGTTGGGTACTCACCTATGTTTGATGTGTGGGCTGTAGCATCTGCTCTCGTCTCTCGTATGATGCCGTGAGGAAGCATCCTATCCTCTGCTAGCCTCCAGTGGTCATGCATAGCTGGAGTGATTCCTCTAGTTGGAACAGTGCTCGTAGCTCTGAATATGCTGGGCATATGGTAACCAAGTGCTCCTCACTCTCTATCTTTGTATGGCATACTGGGCACCACCTCTCCTCTCGGGGGACTCCTCTGGCCCAACCCCTCTCCATCTCGAGCTGATGTGATGAAATTCGAAGCTGCCCAATGACGACTCGAAGGTGGTGTGTTAGGTATGTCCTCATGTAGCGTGGAGTCTTAATGAAGCCTTGGTTTGAGATCTGTAGAAAATGCTCACAGTAGTGGAGCATTTTCGGTGGCAATGTATCCCTTGGGTTGATCCATGTCCTATGTATGTATGTATGCATGTCATATCTCTTGATGAATGATGCTATTCCTCACTTGGTGGGAGAGCGAATATGTGGGGGCCTGGGAGTCGTACTGTGTTTGTGGTAGATTGTCTATGTCAAATTCATGGTGGGCCTTCCAATCCCTTGTTTGTGCATATCATGGTGGGCCTTCCAATCCCTTGTTTGTGATAGAAACTCAGTTCGTTGACTTTGTTAGAGATCTTGATTTAGAAAGACTCTTTATTAAAGTATGCACCTACTCTAGGGCACTGATGATGTGAGTAGGGATGTCATAGCTATTTGTCCAAGCTATGCGTGATAAAGTTTAATTATGATACTTCTTGTTTAGGACAGACATAGAAGTTGACGATGCACATTTTATTTGTTTTGTTTTTGTTTAATTTGCTTATATACATATATTTATATATATATATAATCACTATTTATTTATTTATTTATGGAATTATTATTTTTTATTTATTTTCTTTTAATTTAAATTCTATTTTTATATACTTATATTTTTTATTTTAATTTGTTTCTTTTTTAATTTATTATTATTTAATTATTTATTATTTTTTTATTTTTATTATTTATTTATTTTTTGTTTTGTGTGTGTGTGTGTGTATTGGTGTTCGTGTTCATGTGAGTGTGTGTGCATCTCTTTTTGTATTGGTTTTCTTTCTTGGTGTTTTTTTTTTTTTTTTTTTTTTCTTTCTTGGTTGTATTTTTCATGTCTTATATTGGTCTTAAGTCTCTTGCTTTTGTTCGTTATTTTTTCCATGTGTATGTGTTTGTGTTCTCTATCTTGAGTTCGTAAGTTTGGATAACTCTGAACTTATGAAGGTATATATCATGAGGTGTCTCCCGCTAGTGCCATGTCGCATGATGCCAGGAAAGCTCTGTAAGTGATGCGCTTTGTGTCCATACTCTAGATCTTGTGTAATAGGCATACTGTCTGGAAAAGTGCCTCTACTAGCATCGGTGGTGCAGCAAGCTCTTCCCTAATGATATCATGGGGTACCGAAGATTTGCTGCAGATGAGTGTGGCAATGATGAGAATCTGCAGCCTCTCCAATGCTGTCCATGCTGATGTGGCTAATCCCGGTCCCCATATGACTGCTCTATACATGAGTGCTGGGGTAACCAAAGTGTCAAAAGGCCACCCCTTTGTGCGGGGCTTTTGAAAATATGCCTGGTGGCACTGTCTCTCCATCAAAGCTAGTGTTGTGTATCCTTGTGTGATTCGATCATGGGCTGTGTGAGACATGGAGAAAACCCCACGGGCTGCTATGAATGTCACTCCGAAGTAGACATATGATCCGGCTACCTCGATGGGTCTTGCTCCTTCAATAGGACTGTCTCTCCTAACCTGTGCTGATGTATGGAAGATCAGAACCTTCGTTTTACCAAGGTTCACTGATAGCCCTCTATGTGTGCAAAAATCATCTAGGCCGTGTAGGTGATGCTCTAGACCCTCTGCATACTCTGAAACCAGCACAATATCATCAGGATATAAAAGAATGTGGACAGTGGTCCCTCGTACCTCAATGCCCTTCCCCCTGAGCTGCCGTATGAAGTCCACTATCCCCTTGGTTTACAGACCAAAGAGGGTGGGTGAGAGAGGGAATCCTCTCTTCATCCTATGAGAGAGAGAGAGGTCTCATGACTCAATGCAGCCTTCAATAGCAAACCAATGGAAATGAGAAGTTTCACATAACCTGGGCCAAAAAAAAAGTGGCATCTGGAATGGATCATGCCAACCATACATGTCAGTAAAACATCAGTCAAAAGGGATGCCAATGTGTTAGGTAACGACCATGTTTACATTCATGCCCGCGTGCACATGCTGGTGTGCTGCACGCATGCATGCATGCGTGCACACGCGCACGCGCGCGTGCACACACACACACACAAGGCAGTTCGGTCGGTGCGTTCAGTTCGGTGCGCGTAAGGTGCGAGGACCGAATGGTATCCGAAGGTAAGGTGCGTAAGGCGCGTAAGGTGCGTCATTACAAATACACATATATTGATAAGAATATATATATATATATATATATATATATATATATATATATATATATATATATATATATATATATATATATATATATATATATATATATATATATATAATGCATGTTAAAACTTACAAGTAACTAATAACAACCATCAATGAACCATCATCCATGTGGCATAAAACACAATATAGTCAAGGAAGAAAATTCTCAACGTGCATGATGATATATGTGGGGCAAGACTGTGTGTGTGTGTGTGTGCACTATGCAATCGATCATCGGACTGAAACAGGCTAGAGCTCGCTGCTCACGAGTGAACACTGAATCGTGATGAGTGATAACTGATGGTGAAGGGGTGAGGCGAAGGGCTGATGGCTGAGGGCTACCGGCTGAGCTATGGAAGGGTGAAGATGAGCTTTGAAGAGTGAACACTTTATGCATCAGCAAAGTTCGAAAATATCTATTTCAGCAGATTCCAAGTCATGAGCGGATCTCATTTAAGGTTGTAACGACGAATTTTTGGCACCGAATGGCACTGAACGCACCGAATGCTAAAACATAGTTGTGCGGTGCACCGAATCTGCTATGACACACACACACACACACACGCGCGCGCACACACACACACACACACACACACACACACACACGCACACACACACACACACACACACACACACACACACACACACACACAGACATACACATACACATACACATACACATACACGCATACATACATTGTGTGTATGTATGTGTGTGTGTGTTCCAAGTTCATAAATTCATGGCAATGCAACTTAGGCAGGATTATTAAAAATTAGTATAAGATAGGGATATGATGTCTTGTGTCCAGGCTGTAAGTAGAAGGATGTGGTAGTAGCATTTGATGTGAGGAAGTCTTGTCAGAATAGGAGTCATCGTCAGCACTCTGGTCATTGTCTGGTCATTGTCGTGCTTGGTTGCACTTCAATTACTGCAAACAGAATGCTTTTGTTTTGGAAGTGGCTCAAAATTCCCTCTATCCTAATGGCGAACTCATAGATTGGGTCCATGGTGCATGTATAAAGGTCAGTATCGATGTAATGCCTTGATTAATGGATTGGTAAAAGCCATCATGCCCTCACATAGATTAACCAAAAAAAGAGGCATAAGAAAGAAAAATGTTTCCTAATTTTTAGACAAGATGAAAAGACTTTTTGTGCTGCAATGATAAGAATACTGAGCTCTAAGCATTTTCTATGTATTTATAATAAATGTAATTTAGACTGTGAGAATGGTAAAGGTTAGTGTATTATGCAAAGCAAATGAGAAAACATGTTGTATATGCCAGCCGTTTACTACTGACTGAGTTTTCCTTCCAACTCTCAGGCAACAGAGGCAATGAGGATCACTGCTCATGAGCTTATGAAGATGGATATTGTGGATGATGTTATACCGGTAAGATTCCAGATGATCTTAAGGTTATGCACAACACAGGTATCTTGTATTAATTTTAAAATGGAACCTGGAGTTGCACTTTTTCTTTTGTTTTCACGTCCTGGTATTTTTTTAATTCATTTCAAATTATCTTAATCATATATTGTGGATGATGTTGTACTGGTAAGATTCCAGATAATAATAAGGTTATGCACAACACAGGTATTTTGAACTGAAGTTGCACTTTTTCTTCTTTATTTTTAATTCAATTTCATTTTTTATTTATAATTGTTTTTATGATTTATCATTGTTCTTTTCTGTAATTTGCTGTTGTTGTTGTTATATTTTCTTATGTGTTTGTGCTTTATTTTCAATCTTTAGTTCATAAGTTTGGATTCATCTGAACTCATGAAGATATGTACACAAAGGTTTCGAAGTCATGGTTGTATCCTTAAGTAAGGAGAACTGTTTTGTTTGCATAGGGCCCTATGAATAGGTGATATCCGTTTGCATGATAGATCGACCTGTATGGGCTAATGATGGCCTTCTCCTCTCAAGCTTCATGAATTCATGCCTTTGGTTCTCTTTCAAATTTGTGAATGTAGTATCATACCTCATACTAGGAGCTTTGGAACGTTCACATCTTTTCTGTGAATAGGTGATATCCGTTCGCATGATAGATCGACCTGTATGGGTTAATGATGGTCGTCTCCTCTCAAGCTTCATGAATTAATGCCTTTGGTTCTCTTTCAAATTTGTGAATGTAATATCACACCTCATACTAGGAGATTTGGAACGTTCACATCTTTCTCTGATGTGAGTGTTGAAAGCCCATATGAATGGTGTTTGATCTTCCTCGATATAGCAGAGGCATGGCTTCAAGCAATAATGGCTGCAAGACTGAATATTTAGGATGCTCTCAGAAAGTTGCATGCATCTGGATTGAGCCAGTCCCAATTCAGTTAGGGGAGCCATCAGCGGCAGAGCTGGATATGCGCAGAATTATTTTATTGTTGAGTGGGTAAAGCAGAAGAAGAATGTTTATTGATAGTTAATGTACCTGTGATATGGATCACTTTTACAATGTTGTTCGTGTTATAATCTGAGGTTTACTGCTTCTGATATTTGTAGGAACCTCTTGGTGGTGCACACTCTGATCCATTCACAACATCGATGAACATGAAGAAAGTTATAATGAAGCATATGCATGTATGTTGTGCTCAGCTGCTCATGGTTTGGATTTACAATTTGCTTTCTTTTTTCTTTAAAACTAGATGAGTCATATACATTTTATTGGGCAGGAATTGTTGAAGGTGGATCCCGAGCCATTATTGGAACGCCGTTTTGCAAAGTTTAGGAAAATAGGTGCCCATCAGGAAGCTGTGAATCTGGATCCTCGCATGAAACGAAAGATGAAACCCAGGGATGCCCCACCAGAAATGGGTGAACCTAAGTTGCTAACTTCCTCTGTGCGTGAGAATTTGGAGTTTAATCTGAAGGCAGCATCAACAGCTAATCCATCAGAATAGAATAGATATGGCATACATCAAACTAGTATTACTTAATCGTTTCAGAGGACATGGAAGATCCCCAGTGAGATTTTCCCAGGTTTTGGAACCTGGTGTTGCGTGTGCAGAAAGTTACATTTGTGAATTCAAATACATGCCTGATTGATCTTCCGCATGCATCTCTATATTCCATAGCCATATAGATCTCTTTTTTTCCTGGCTACCATTGTAAACCTTGCATTGTTACCGAATGACCAAAGTCTAGGAAGAATTGGGTGTCTTTCATGGAAAGTTGTGGAGAATAGGTTGAATTCCTTCAAAAAAGGTGTCCCCCCTGCTGGCTTTACTGCCGTTAAAAAGAATATTTAGAGATGTCTCTTCCTTTCTGGCTATCATTTTAAGCTTGCCTATCAGGAAATGACACACGTCTAAGATATTGGGTGCCTTGCTGAGGAGGCATTTTCTCTTTAGTTTAGATGCTTGAAGAATCCTTTTTAGAGTACATTAATGTTGCGATGAGAATCTATTAAGGTAATTGCAGTGATTTTTGTAGTTATCTACAAGTTTGATCGATCCATTTGCATACGACTTGTTATTGGCTCAATGTAAAAGTTACATATAGAAAGGTCTGGTCTCAAAAGACTAAGGGGATCTTGCCCTAAAAGGTCCTTGCGAGATGTTTATTTTGCCTCACTTAATGAAATAAATCCATCGACCTATTGTTTGTGTCGATATGATTTCTCTGCTTGGAGATGCCTGTTATTTTCCTTCTCTAAAGAGGTTGATTAAACCATGTGGATGGATGCATTCTACTGCAATGCCTTTTTTTTAACCTTTTTTCTAAGCTCGTATTCACCAAAGTATACCAGTTTTTTTTTTTGTTTTGTTTTGTTTCGTTTTGTTTTTTTTTTTTTTTTGGGAGATTTTCTGTTTCCATTGTTTCCCTAGTAACTTAGAAGTACACATGAGAAATGAAAGTTTATATGATTGTATGGAAAGAGGGTAATGCACTTTTGGATTTGAACAAATGTTAAATCAATATTAATGAGGGAAAAATAGGGAGGTGTTGGTCTTTATATGAGAAGGTTCTTGGGACAACAAAAGTAAGCACCAAGATAGATAAGTCGTTGAGAAGTGAAGCGATGTACAAAAGAGGAATCGAGATAGATAAGTAGTTGAGAAGTGAAGCGATAAAGAGGAATCGACCCAACAAAGGCATTATTGTTGGAGATAGACTAAGGGAGCAAGAGCATACACTACTGTGAGAACAAGAGAGAGCAAGACACAAACACTTAGATAGTGCACAGAGAGACAAAGTGTGCAAAGAGAGAGAGAGTGTGCAAAGAAGGTGACAAAGTATGCAGAGAGAGACTCTGCATAGAGGGCAACTAAAGTGTGATAAAGTATCATCAAGGAGGTATTGCATATCAAAATTATAAGTGACCAAGTCTCCAACCTTATTGGAAGCTTGATTGCAAGGAGTGTACAAGGGCAAACTTTTGGACAAGGTGAAGGATTGACGCAAAGGTTGACTTGCACAAGTAATTGTGATATTTTGTGTACTTGTGTGTGTACTTCTTTGGCTTAATTGACTACACACAACATTTTCTTACTCCAGACAAAGCTATTGTAGTATTTTATGCTAATCAAGGCACAAGGCTTTCGATGCAATTTTTCTTTCATCTTCTTCTCCATTTTTTCTCCTACAAACACTCAACATCCTTTCAAAAAAAGAATCCCCTAATAAAATTTGGCATGCACGGTGGGACAAGGTAGCTTGAGCATAAGAGGATCTCAATTACAAAGTGAAAAAGAAGTGCAAAGGTATCGACAACATAATTGAAGAGGTAACTTTTCCTTTGCCTAACAAATAGGATGTGAAGCTCATGACCGCAAACCAGTCAGAAAGCTTAGGAGTTTCTTTCAAAACAACAAGAAGGAAAGTGGCTCGTAGGTCAACCAATCCTCTTTCATCCATATCATAAGTAGGAAACATGGCAACTCAAGTAGATTTAAAAACTCCGCTTTCAATATTGAATATCAAATATCCTTCCTTTAAAGGATTAGCACATGAAGATCTTGACGAGCATGTCAGACGATTTTTAGCCCTATGTAAATCATAAATTTGTTATGAGAGCCAAAACACTTATTGTTAAACTAATAGATTCTTTCCATGATTTTTTAAAAATCAAAGTGTGGCTTGCTGAACCACTTCCATTATCCACACAGTGCAAGATCGGAAACATGGCAACTCAAGTAGATTTAAAAACTCCGCTTTCAGTATTGAATATCAAATATCCTTCCTTTAAACGATTAGCACATGAAGATCTTGACGAGCATGTTAGACGATTTTTAGCCCTATGTAAATCATAAATTTGTTATGAGAGCCAAAACACTTATTGTTAAACTAATAGATTCTTTCCATGATTTTTTTAAAATCAAAGTGTGGCTTGCTGTACCACTTCCATTATCCACACAGTGCAAGATCAAGGAATAGAAGAAGAAAGTGTACTAACATAATTAAGGCGTGAAATTGAAGCCTGAAAACCACAAAGGGAAGAGGAGGCCCATGCAAAAGAATTGGCACTTTGACAGGAGCTATAAGAACTTTATCGAAGTGGCATCAAAATTGGACTATAGTGCACCATATATAACAAACAGGGCCATGTGGTAAGTGAATGCCCTCTTTTAAGTGTGCAAGGCATCCATATTAGGGCCTCATATTCAGATGATTTGTGTAAGGAAGGAGTTGTAGAAGAAACCACTATGGCATCACCATTTGTGAGGGTGGTACATCTAGAAGAAAGGAGTTGTAGAAGAAACCACTATGGCATCACCATTTGTGAGGGTGGTACATCTAGAAGAAATTGAATCTTTTGTTATGCAAAAAAGGAAGAAAGGGAAAGCCCTTTAGGAAGAAATGCACCAAGATACAAGTACTATTGGAATGAACAAGTAAAAGGGGACACCTGATGACAACCTACTCAAGTGAAGATACCCACTCAAAAGAAGAGCTTAGAGCATTCAGTAGGGCATGAAAGGAGCTTGAGAATTTGCACATGGCCCATGAACCTATGTTATATGAGGCTAAGTCTATTTGAATCCATTATAAAGGAGGTTATTATTTTTGATGTATTAAATTTGGATGCAAAATTCTGGCAAGAGGTTTTGTAGATCATTGATGAAGCCTCTACATCCACTATGGTTGTAAAGCTAATGATATGAGTGAGGGTAAAGTTATAGGAAAAGCCTCGCCTTTCAGATTATAAGAGTCCATGAATCATCCTATTAGAGGACAACATCTACAAGGAGTTAGTGGATGGAAGCTCAAACATTAACTTATACCTGAATATACTATGGAAAAGCTTGGGCTTCAACCATCAAGACCAGTCAACTCCATGACATCAAGGATATATTTGGAGGAAGGACCAGACAACTAGGGACAAATAAGGATGATGCAAACAATTGCTATCTGTATGGAAGAAGACATGATAGACAAATCAGAATTGGATTTGGATGAGGAAGAGGATATTTTGGCCTAGTTGCAAGTGGGTAACTCATTTTCTTGCTATTGAGTTTTTCCAAATGAGTCAAAGTATTAAATTTTATGGAGAAAAAGAGGAGACCATACAAGTTGCTAGATTGGTTGAACCAATGACATTTCAAATAACCAAAAATTTATGCGGATGTATTTGCATGTCATTACAAGGATTTGGAAGGGGTACCTGAAAGTTTTGGAGAATAGAGGATTCCATTAACTGAAGGAGCCAAACCACTAAGGGGGAAAAGCTATTGAATCCAAAGTATGCTGAAGCTCCCTACCTAGAGATCCAAAAACTGGAGGATGCTAGAATTATTATTCCACTAGAGCATTCATAATGGCTCTCTCCCATAATCATTATGCCCAAAAAGAATACAAATAAAATCAAAATGTGTGGATTTTAGAGCACTTAACGAGGTTAAAATTCCGGATGGGTTCGTGCCCTTTGTAGAACATGTTATTGAGGAAGTGGTTGGACATATACTATATAGCTTCATGGATGGATTTAGTGGGTATGATCAAATATCCATCCATCCTGAGGATCGGGAAAAGACAACTTTCATCGCATCATGGGGGACATATGTTTCTGTTAAGATACCTTTTGGACCTAGAAATGCAACAATGAACCTTATTTTTGGATTTTTTTTTTTTTTGGAGGCTCTTTGGATTGTAATGGATGATTTTTCATCCTTCTTAGGTACTTGCAATAGTACTCCTATGGACTACTTGGATCATCATTTGATCCAATTGCAACAGGCCTAGTGATAGAAGGTATCTTCCTTGGATATGTGGTGCCTTCCAAAGGTATGGCACCTGGATCCAGATAAAATCATAGCTATATTAAAGCTACCCAAGCCTAGGATATCAAAATAAATTCAAAGTTTTCTGGGTCATACTGGTTATCACAAGAGATTCATTAAGATGCATGCAGACATAGCTAGACCACTACCTAGGTTCACAGGTAAAGAAGTCCCCTTTAAGTGGGATAATGAGGAGGAGATGGCTTAACATGCTTAGATCAAGCTGATGGTCGCACCAATTCTTTTCATATCCAATTGGTCAAGGTTTTTCATGTCCATGTAGATGCTAGTGCCTATGCAATGGGAGCACCATTCAGTATGCATGTTATATTTTGAATAATGCAAAGAAGAACTACAACACCACTGAGAGAGAGGCCTTGGCAATGGTATCTGTTGTCCAAAAATTCCACCATTATCTACTAGGGGTAGAATTCATCATAACTAGTGATCACCAATCACTAAGGTATGTATTAAACAAGCCACAATCAATAGGAAATATTGCATAGAGTAGATAGGGAAAACATTATGGCTGATTATGTTGGTGCAAGAAGCAAGCCTAAGATCTTTGCTTTTGCGCTTGGGCTACTCTCATTATCTACATCATATATATGTAACCATGTGAACCTATGTTTAAAAAAAATCAAAGGATATTTCCTTGGACTTACCTTGGTCAATTATAAAAGCTAAATGTAGAGGAATCTCATGGATAAAGGGAGCCAAAATCCATAAATCAACTTGGAATTCAAATTCGAATCAATTTGAAAGTTTAGATCCACGTTTGGGTGGATGACTAATCAAGATTCAAATTCAAAAATTATGTATAAATACACGTTCTTCTAGTCACAGGGTAAAGAGAGCACAATAGATTAGACGAATAGATAGAGTTGACAAAGAAACATGGACAAAGAGAAATACAGACTTAGAGATAGAGAACTCAAATTCTCAAATTGCCAAGGGTAATGTAGCTACAAAGATGGGGTTATCCACCCGTGTGCTCCCAATGTGGATCTTAGATGGCGATCTAGACATACTATAGATGAAGGGCTTACTAGTGCACAATGCTATGTAGAGCTATACATGGGTCATGCTAATATAGCTTTTACAATGGGAGTTGACATAGATAAATGTAGTCAAGATAGATAAAATGGTTTACAAAATATAAAATTTGATAATATCTTCGTGATCATAAGTCCTACCATCTCAGCCATACAAGCCGAGGGGATAGGCCCCTCGGATTGCGTAGATGGGGGCATGCCCCCCTCTTTAGTCCCCCCATTAAGGTTCTATAGGGAAACTGTGTAGCACATGTCCCTTATTTTCACCTTGAATGGCAACCCAATGGCCCAAAAGTTTATGTCCTACCTAACCTTATGGCTAGGCTCACAAAGATCATCTATTACCACCAATGGTGACACATAGACCTCATCTAACTTGGAAGTCAGGGTTCCACAAATGTCCGGGCTCTCACAATGGTTTCTCCTCATAATGGGGGCCTTAAACTTAGAGCAGCGTGGATGATTTGTGGTCACTTGAGTGTGGAGTATTGAGTATATCTAACATTCTCAAGTGGCACTCTTTGATTTTATGCCTATGATAGCCATAATGAAAATAGGCATTAAGAGCATTTTTATAGATAACTTGTTTTAAGGATCCTCTTCTCCAATGTCAATTAGAGTTGAAGTTGGAAGTTCAAGGTTG
This sequence comes from Ceratopteris richardii, assembly GCA_020310875.1. Classification (NCBI taxonomy): domain Eukaryota; kingdom Viridiplantae; phylum Streptophyta; class Polypodiopsida; order Polypodiales; family Pteridaceae; genus Ceratopteris; species Ceratopteris richardii. The sequence continues at coordinate 127,855,553 of CM035439.1, read as the reverse complement.
ATATCTACCTCAACGCAAATCTATGGGTGCCAACGAGCATTAAGAGTGGGGGCCCTTTTGTAGATAGGTACCTCGACATCTGCTTTAGATGTTATCACACATCCTATTAGAGTATCTATATCATTGATAAATTGATAGACAAAGAAAGGTAGGTTAGTGAGTTCTGCCCACAATAGGAGCTTGAAGGGTTTCAGTTTGTTTGGTGCAAACTCACGAACCACTTGAACAACCATATACTTGTTTTGTTCACTTGCCATGTGCCAAAGGACAACAACACATAACTTCCTAGAAAAAATTGGCATTTAGTGAGTACGGAGGCTCAAGGGAGCCACTTCCATAGCCTTGACATGATGGTATTAGACAAGGAATCATAATTTGACCTATAAGGCACATATTTCTAAGATCCACTCAAGTTTTCTCTATCTCTCTTTGATGATGTCACCATAGGAGGATAGACCCCAAACATTGGGAAGGATCCCCCATATTCGGAACTAGGGACAATATTACATTTCATTATGGAGGCATCCATGAACCCCATTCTAAAAAAGAACCTGAGAGAGAAGAAGGGAAGGGAGCTGGAGCTAAGATGGTTCCTTGCAACTCGTAATAACTTTACTTGCTAACAACTTCTAACTCCTAACAACTCCTAATCACAATGAATTCAATCATTCCTTATTTGAGTGATTAGCTACCCAAATACAATTTTGTGAGCGATAAGCCACCCAAAATTATGATCTATATACTTATATATATCACAATGAGCCACGATTGATAAGTTCTCATTCATTTATGTTGTAGATTACAATGAGGGCTAACGAATAGATACGAGCAAACAAATCCATCTACATTATAGGACAACTCCACATTTCATAATGAGCTGTAGGAGCTCTTGATAGACAAGTCAAAAAAGGGGAGAACAAAATGACCACTAGGAAGCTATAATGAGCTGGCAATGAATGCTCCTATATCGTGATGAGCTCCAAGATGGAGAATCTAAAAGAAGCTAACACAAAGAGCACCATACAAGATAACTATCCATTTGCATTCATTTTTTTTAGATGTTTGAGATACTTGATTGCCCAAAACACTCCTCTTACTTGATTGCTATGGTTGTGAGCTCTTATCACAAAGTGAAAAATCTCTCTTGCCTTGGATAATCGCCCTTGATGCTTCTCACACTTATCACCCCTGATGCTACTGGGGGTACTTGATTGCAAAAATTTATCCCTTTTTTTACTCAATTTCCTTCAAAGATGAGAGAGAGAGAGAGAGAGAGAGAGAGAGAGAGAGAGAGAGAGAGAGAGAGAGAGAGAGAGAGAGAGAGAGAGAGTAGAATTCATAAATCCATCATGTGCATGTGTTTTGAAAGGCATTATGGAGAATCGACTAGGGGTTGAAGTATTTCTTTGGTTTTAAATCAAAAGATGTTTTGTGGTTGATTTAGATCTCACAACCTAAGATAGAAAATCTATTTCCTTACATACACACACACACACACAAATACAAACATAAATACATACATCTAAAAATGGATACATACATAGATTCATACATACATAGATGTTGGTGCATGGAGCAAGCCTAAGAACTTCTAGATCAAGGTACTATGTGTCATTCATAGATGATTGTAGCAGATGTACTATCTTATATTTTGTGAAGCAAAAGGATGAAATGTCTTCATGCTTTAAAAAGTACTTAGCTCTTTTGGAGCATCAAAGAGGTAAAACCCTAAAAAAACTTAGGTCAGATGGAGGGGGAGAATACTTCTCCCATGAATTTGATTCCTATCTCCAAGATAGAGATATCAAAAGGGACATCACTAATAGATACACTCTTGAGCCTAATGGAATGGCAAAGAGGAGAAATAGAACCATTGTGGAGGTTGCAAGCTCCATGCGCAATGAGAAGAATCTACTTAACTACTTATGGGCTGAGGAAAATACCTACTACTACATATTTGATAAATAAATTACCATAAAAATCTCTGGATGGTATGAATCCATATGAGGAAAGGAATGGAAGAAGACCTAGCTTGGATCATTGCAAGATTTTTGGGTGCATTGTATATTCACATATACCTTCACAAATAAGAGGTAAATTCGTCCCTAATGTAGAGGGTACATGCGTGGAAGCAAAAGGAAAAGAAGAGTGTACTCACAAAAAGAAAGAGTGTGAGACTCAAACTGAGTAGACCATAGGATGCAAAAACTCACATGGATTAGATGAGCTTGCCAAGAGAATTGTAGCTCAAGCGTAAGCACCACCTCCTTTAATTGTCAAACCGTGGAAGAGATAGGAGTGATATGAAGATCGTGAATGCAAGAAGTAGTGAGAGTGAAGGTGAGAAGCATGGAGATGCACACACACATTGAAGATACAAGCAAGACACAATGGAAGGTAGAAAGTAGACTCTATTGCTTAATAATACTATTACAAGTTCACTCTAGCTATAATCTCATACTTTCCAACACTAGCTAACCTAAAAAATGAGCTCTCTAGCTCTTTTTATAGATTTTGTACTAGTTTTGACTGGTTTCACATCTTAAAAAATAGGCTCTAAGGGGTATTTGAAAGTCTAAACAAAATCTAAAAATAGCCAAAATTGGTAGGCTTGTTCTATCTTAAGCTCCTCAAGCTCGAGGACTCCTCAACTTGTAAAAAATGGAGCTGCTAAAATACAAAAGTGGGTGTGTTTATAATACATATGTTACAAAAGTGATAAAAATCATTGTTTGGAGTTTTGGAAAAGTAATATGAAGTATATTTCTTTGAAAAAAATGACTGTCTGGCTCCCCATGACTCTTTCTAATCCACCTCTATATGCTTCCTGTGCATTTGTGTTTTTGGCTGTTGCCAACACCCCCTCCCTCTCGTGTCTGTCATCCCAGACAGATCCTTGCTGTGGGGTCTGTAGTATGTGGTTGTGCAAGACCACGATGCGAATCCTCGTGTGAGATTAGCTTCCAGTTTTTCCCAGTCTATGGATTGAGGTTCGTCGGGAGGTGGAAGCCGGTAATGTGTTGAATATACAAGTTGCTCACAAGCGAATAACTGAAGTAGATGCATACACCGGCTGATAAAAACTTCAGAATGGTACTCCCAAAAGCCCTTCGTGAACATCTCTTCAAAATTCATCTTATAATAGATAGGTAAATACTTTATATGGTAGTGCCATGCGTAACATACCCATAGCAAAGGCATAGTATGCATGTCGTATGCAAGGTCTTGGTTTACATGCTCAAAGCCTGGGGTATTTACATGTGGTGCCTTGACACGCCGAAAGGTCTTAAAAACTATTTGCATCATATCGAAGATCTTAATAGTCATGTCATCCATGTGGTATAAGCGGGGGAACCAATGACAGATGGTTGCCACCATATATCCAACGGTTGGGGGGGCCACATGGTGGTGGTAGGTAGGGGTAGTTTAACCAGTCCTAACATTGCTTGTTATTTTGAACCTTGATGTCAAATGCCTTCTAGGAGCGATGTCATGGCATAGGAACCAACACGGATTGTACTTTAGGTGCAATGATGCTTTTGTCCAGGTGTGCATCATCTTCGAGTATTCTTGTAACAGCTCCATGCGCTAATTTGGTTGAAAGATCTTTCCTTTTTTCGCTTCAGGAGGCAGGTCTTTGGGCTCAAATTTTGTAGCGTGAGTTGCTTTCTTCCCTGTTTCTTTTTCAATAGCTAATTGATACTCTACCATGTATAGAAAGTATGGTTTCTACTGAAGCTCATTAGTGGAGATGTACCTCCGAGAGGCAAGCTGACCAAAATAGGGTGATTGTAAAATGCATTCCTCGATCATGGCCATGGCATGTTGTTGTGCTTCGACACGTGCAGAGTGTCTTACCAAGTTCTTCCACTTACTTGAGCCATGCGGGAATCGGAAGTTCAAATGTGTCTTGGCCTTCTGTCATGACATGTCTGCTTGGGATTGGTTATGGTTCGTTGGCCTCTTCATAAGTGTCCTCCATCGGAATAGAAATTGTTTCTTCTTGAGCAAGAATTTTTGGTGGGGAATCTGGCCTCGGAGGCTCTGATTGAGCTGCAATCTATCATTGAAGATCAAGGATCCGAGCCCATAAAGTGCTGAGTTCATGTAGAATTTCAAGGGGGTGACTTCAAGAACTGATTGGGGTTGTACAGGTTCCTTCAATAGTAAGGCTTTGTGATCTGCCTGCAACTTTTGATATTCTTCATTGATTTTGTCGTAGTCCTTGAGTAAGCGTGCGTGATCTTCGAATAATACTCGCATCATTTCAGACGGGATTGAAAGAATCGATTGGGACTTAATGTTTCATCGGGTTGATCCATTGCAACCTCAAAGTTCTCATGATTCTGTTCATGTAGCCTATGGTTCTCTTCTTTTGCAACGGCAAGATGTCTGCATAATAGTCCCATATTGTGTGTGAGCGTGGCGTTCTGTAATGTTTGAGCATGTAAAAAAAATTCTACATCTGTGAGGGCTTCCTTAGTCTTCTGTTCTGATTCTAACTGTAATGAGTGGTAAGCCTCACATAATTCCTCATTGGGTGCATTCAGAGAAGCATTCTTGATGGTTAAAGAATTTAACTATGCATGCAGCTATACAATAGTCTGTTGCAATGTCTCGTAATTACTTCTGAGAGATGTAAATTCATCTCTAACTTGGGTCATACAAGTAAACATTTGATGGAATGCATTGTCAATGGTGTTAAGGAAACACTCACGAATTTGACACAACAAACAAGACAGAAACGGAATCTTCCGGAAAATCGGTGCACAGGTGTACAGTATGCGAAGTTAGTGCGCGGTGTCCGCATAACAGAGCAATTAACCGCGGCGGGCGCGTAAGGCGCGCATAACACGAATTGAAGAATGACAGAGCAGAGGAGCGCCAAAGAAATTGTATATATATATATATATACAGCCAGATTTGAATAAGAGTGCGCGGGAGTACATGCGTGTATGCGAGAGGCACTGATACACAGAGGAGAACGAGAGACTGAGAGAAGACGCCATAGATCGCGTATGAGTGAAGAGAGATTTAGAAGTTCTCAGAAGACGCCATAGATCGCGTATGTACAGATGAATAACACAAGCCTGAAGTGTCGGGTCCTTTCATCTGAAGAGAGATGGTAATAAGAAACTACTCACTGTAGGAGAGTTTCTGTAACTTGAGCAAGAAGAGGCCAAGCTTACTTGTACACATCTTCTCTAATTGAAAACACATGTTCATGTGGACGACTGCGTGCAATCTTTACTTGTGAAGAATCTGAAGTTATTTCGTATTACGGTAGGAAGCTTAGTTTATCGTTTACTGTCACGACTCGTTACTAAACGTACTTCAGTACCTTCTCTGTAAACGCATGTTTCGGTGAATAACAGTTTACTCAATAAACATATTTCAGTAATTTTTCGGTCAGTTACAGTTTCTCAGGAAACAAGTTCTTCGGTAGGACAACGAAGTATAACTCGTAGCAGAGTTTAAGGCTTTGTATGAGAGATAGCTCATCTTGTAGCTAGACGTCTCTACTTTAAGCTGATCACAGTTTCCGGTGGAATGAAGATGTACACACAGTACAAAAGTTAACCGGAAAGTAGCAGTTCAGAACTGTGAAGTTTCCAGAAGGAAGTTAATTCGGTGAAGGAAGCTCACACACTACTTCCTTACTTCACATAAGTTCAGCTGAAGTAATTACGAGCAGAACTAAGTTTGTTTCGGTGAAGTTCCGGTACGACTACGGTGTCAGTCCAGTAACAGTCTGGTGAAGTTCCGGTGGAACCTGAGTCGCAGAATAACACAGTTAAAGCGACGTAAATTAGGCTGAGTTATTGTTGGTTACAGAGGTGTTCTGAATCACTCTAGCTTAGCATTCTATTTCGGTGGCGCGACATTTTCCGCAGGCCTGACAGAGTTCAAGCCTTGTCGCGAAACCCACCTTCAGGGCGAAAGTATTTCCGCAACAGTAGGCGTTAAAGCCGAAGTTTTCGCCAATACAAATCCCAACAATTGGTATCAGAGCAGGTTAGTTTTCCCAAGAATCGGTATAAGAGGTGGATCATTCCACGAGAGGAAGAAGATCATGGCAGATCATGTCCAAATTGATAAACTGGACAGAGATAATTATCCTGCATGGGTAATGCGCATGGAAGCCTTACTTATGAGTAAGGACTTAATGACGTACGTGACCGGAGAAGAAAAGAAACCCACTTTCGAAGATGATAGTCAACCGGAAAAAGAAGAACTAGACGCCCTAAAGCTATGGCAGAAGAAAGATGCAACGGCAAGAGCCTACATCTACAACACTGTGTCAGATCATCTACTACCGCACATTAGAGGTCTGGAGAAAGCAGAGGACATATGGAGCGCATTGGAAGATCACTTCCAGAATACTACGAAAGCTAGGAAAGCCAGCCTATGGTCCGAGTTCACAACGTTCAAAAAGAAGCCGAGTCAAAGCATCAGTGACTACGTCACTAAAATGAAGGATCTAGCAGATAGTCTAGGATCCATAAATGAAGAAGTCGAAGATCATAGATTGATAGCGCAAGTGCTCACAGGGTTGAGAGGAGATGAAAGGTGGAAACCTTTCGTACTATCAACTGAACTCTCCCTAAAATCATTTTGTACTAGAGTTAAATCAACTGCTTGGTTTGATGCTCACATATGAGCAAGACCTGAAAGGAGACGCAGACAAAGGACATAGCTCTGCGATGTACATGAAGAACAAGAAGAAAGACAAAGGCAAGTCAAAAGATGAAGAAGAGTCGAGCTCTCAGGCCTATTACGCAAGAGGTAAAGGCACTGGCAGAGGAAGAGCAAGAGGAAGAAGCCGCCAGAATACCATCAAGAAAGCTTGCTGGATTTGTGGACTAAGTAACCATCTGGCGCATGATTGTTGGCACAATCAACAAGGATCAAATCAAAATCAAAACAACAATAGCAGAGGCAGTAGCGGAAGAAATCAAAGTAACTTCCAAAGAGGAAGACAAAGCCAAAGAGGAGGCTACGGTAGAGGTGGAGTAAGAAGTTGGGGACAGAGCCAATCCTACAACACCACCTACAACAACTACGCAAATGACACACAGAATGAAAGTCATACATCATTAATGATGAACTCAATCAGCACATCTGATAACGAAGATCTAAAGGTATTTTACATTGATTCTGGATGTTCTAATCACTTGTCAGGAAACATAGAGCTGATGTCAGAATTGGAAAAAGGAAGTGCGAGTCACACTGTTCAAACAGGTGACAATACAAGACACAAAGTACAATCAATCGGAAAAGTGAAATGCAAGAGTGGAGCAGATTTGCTAACCAATGTTCTGTATGTTCCAACAATACCGAAAAATCTGATCAGTGTGGGACAGATAGTCGAAAAGGGTTTTCAGGTCAGATTTACAAACAAAGGAGTATTTGTAGAAGATCCCAAGAACGGATATTACCAGATCGTTTCTGGTAAGAAAGAAGGGAGACTCTTTACGTTAAGAGTACAAGGGAACATTGGCCAAGCGCTGCTCACGCATGACGAAAAGGTAATTACAGAACTTGATCTCTGGCACAAGAGATTAGGTCATTTTCATGAAAAAGGAATCAAAGCTATGATAGCGAATCAGTCTGTACTGGGATTACCGAACGTACAGAACCAACATATGATTCACAAATGCGAAGCCTGTCAAATGGGAAAAGCCCACAGGTTACCTTTCCAGAAGAAAGGATTCAAACATGACAATGTGCTAGAACTCATACATACAGATGTATGGGGACCGACGAAAGAAGGATCAATCAGCGGATCAAGGTACTATGTTTTATTCATTGATGATGCCACAAGGTGGATAACTCTTTATGTTCTGAAAGAGAAATCAGAAGTATTCGGAGCTTTCAGGCACTTTCATGCATATGTTGAAAGACTCACCGGACGGAAACTCAAAAGACTAAGGTCTGATGGAGGGGGAGAATACTTCTCCCGAGAATTCAATGACTATCTTTGGAATGCAGGTATCAAGAGAGAAATAACCTGCAGATATACACCACAACAAAATGGTGTAGCAGAAAGGAGAAACCGAACTCTAGTCGAGTTTGCACGGGCTATGCTAAAGGAAAAGAATTGCCCGGATTATCTTTGGGCTGAAGCTGTAAATACAGCTACATACTTGGTAAACAGATTACCATGTACAGCGTTAGAAGGAATGACCCCTTACGAAGCTTGGTGGGGAAAGAAGCCAACACTTGATCACTGCAAAGTGTTTGGATCAGTAGCGTATGCTTATGTACCGTCTCAACTCAGACATAAGCTTGAACCGAAAGCAGAGAAATATGTATTCGTCGGATATGATGAGAAACAGATGGGTTACAGGTTATGGAGTCCTCTAACCAAACATTTTACTGTTTCCAGGGATGTAACATTTGATGAACAGAAAAGCTGGTATGCAGATCAGAGTCATACAGCTGAAGAATTTGAAGAAGAGATAAAAAGACGAGAGAAAGGAAAAACAATCGTACAGGTAAACAAAGAAGACGAGGCAAGTACGTCCAGGACCGGAACATGTATAAGGAACGAAGATGAAGACGGGTACTCAGACACACACGAAGAATATGAGCTAAGAAGATCAAACAGAGTAAGAAGACAACCGGAAAGATACTCGTATGATACATCATATATAGCTCAACAAGATTATGCATATATGGTTAAAGAAGAGGAAGAGCCTCAAAGCTATGACGAAGCCAAAGGCAAAAAGCAATGGCAAGAAGCAATGGAAGAAGAGTTCACCGCACTGGAAGAAAACAAGACGTTGGAGCTTGTTCCTAAACCGAACGGTAAGAAAGTAATTGGAAATAAATGGGTGTTCAAAATAAAGAAACTTGCAGATGGAAGGATAACCAGACATAAAGCGAGACTAGTTATCAAGGGCTATGCTCAGACGCATGGCATAGACTATGACGAGACGTTCAGTCCGGTGGCAAAGATGTCAACCATAAGAACAGTGATTGCTATAGCAGCATCAAAAGGATGGAAGCTAAGTCAGCTAGATATAAAGAATGCATTCCTGAATGGATATATATCAGATGAAGTCTATATGGAACAACCGGAAGGGTTTATAAGTTCCAGATACCCAAACTTTGTTTGCAGGTTAAGAAAAGCTCTTTATGGACTGAAGCAAGCTCCAAGAGCTTGGAACTACAGACTTGTGAAATATCTCAATGAACTTGGATACCAAAGTTCGAAGGCAGATGCAAGTCTACTCATCAAAAGGACAGAAGAAGGAATGATCTACATTTGTATCTAATGTAGATGACATAATAATTACAGGAACCTCAGATGCAGGAATCACAGAGGTAAAGAAACTGCTAGAAAAGGAATTCAAAATCAGTGACCTAGGAAAGTTATCATACTTTCTAGGAATGGAAATCACATATACAGATCATGGTGTATATGTCACACAAGAGAGGTATCTCCTGAACCTACTAAAGAAGTTTAACATGGAGAATTGTAGAGAAGCTTCAACACCGCTTGAAGTAAACCATAAACTCAGTAAATATAGTGGTACAGAGTTTAAAGATATGAAGAAGTATCAATCGCTAGTAGGAAGCCTAATATATGCTACGCTAACAAGACCGGATCTTAGTTTTCCAGTGGGAGTTCTCTCACAGTTTATGCATTGTCCGACAGAGCAACATTGGGTTGTAGGACAAAGAGTTCTCAGATATATCAAAAGAACTATAAAGGAAGGATTATATTATCCTTTTACGTCAGATATAAAGCTTAGAGCATATAGTGACTCAGATTGGGCAGGAAGTCAAGATGACCGAAGATCAACGCACGGGTATATGATATACCTAGGAGATAAGCTGGTAAGCTGGTGTTCGAAGAAGCAACACACAGTAGCTTTATCATCAACAGAAGCAGAATACAAAGGACTGGTAGAAGCAGCAAAAGAAGTAATATGGATGCAGACGTTACTTAAAAGCATGGGTATAGATCAAAGTATACCAATCATACATGGAGATAATATGAGCTCGCTGTATCTTGCAGCGAATCCTGTGTTTCATGCAAGAACAAAGCACATAGAGATTCAGTATCATTTCCTGAGGGAAAAAGTAATGGAGAAAGAGATAGAAATAGTCTACACTCCTACGAAAGATCAGATTGCAGATATTCTGACAAAGAGCCTGGATGGAACAAAAACAAACAGATTCAAAGAGATGGCAGGAATAAAAGAAAGAAAGATATATGAAAGACCGGAAGAAGTCAAATTAGTGATTGAGGGGGAGCTGTTAAGGAAACACTCACGAATTTGACACAACAAACAAGACAGAAACGGAATCTTCCGGAAAATCGGTGCACAGGTGTACAGTATGCGAAGTTAGTGCGCGGTGTCCGCATAACAGAGCAATTAACCGCGGCGGGCGCGTAAGGCGCGCATAACACGAATTGAAGAATGACAGAGCAGAGGAGCGCCAAAGAAATTGTATATATATATATATACAGCCAGATTTGAATAAGAGTGCGCGGGAGTACATGCGTGTATGCGAGAGGCACTGATACACAGAGGAGAACGAGAGACTGAGAGAAGACGCCATAGATCGCGTATGAGTGAAGAGAGATTTAGAAGTTCTCAGAAGACGCCATAGATCGCGTATGTACAGATGAATAACACAAGCCTGAAGTGTCGGGTCCTTTCATCTGAAGAGAGATGGTAATAAGAAACTACTCACTGTAGGAGAGTTTCTGTAACTTGAGCAAGAAGAAGCCAAGCTTACTTGTACACATCTTCTCTAATTGAAAACACATGTTCATGTGGACGACTGCGTGCAATCTTTACTTGTGAAGAATCTGAAGTTATTTCGTATTACGGTAGGAAGCTTAGTTTATCGTTTACTGTCACGACTCGTTACTAAACGTACTTCAGTACCTTCTCTGTAAACGCATGTTTCGGTGAATAACAGTTTACTCAGTAAACATATTTCAATAATTTTTCGGTCAGTTACAGTTTCTCAGGAAACAAGTTCTTCGGTAGGACAACGAAGTATAACTCGTAGCAGAGTTTAAGGCTTTGTATGAGAGATAGCTCATCTTGTAGCTAGACGTCTCTACTTTAAGCTGATCACAGTTTCCGGTGGAATGAAGATGTACACACAGTACAAAAGTTAACCGGAAAGTAGCAGTTCAGAACTGTGAAGTTTCCAGAAGGAAGTTAATTCGGTGAAGGAAGCTCACACACTACTTCCTTACTTCACATAAGTTCAGCTGAAGTAATTACGAGCAGAACTAAGTTTGTTTCGGTGAAGTTCCGGTACGACTACGGTGTCAGTCCAGTAACAGTCTGGTGAAGTTCCGGTGGAACCTGAGTCGCAGAATAACACAGTTAAAGCGACGTAAATTAGGCTGAGTTATTGTTGGTTACAGAGGTGTTCTGAATCACTCTAGCTTAGCATTCTATTTCGGTGGCGCGACATTTTCCGCAGGCCTGACAGAGTTCAAGCCTTGTCGCGAAACCCACCTTCAGGGCGAAAGTATTTCCGCAACAGTAGGCGTTAAAGCCGAAGTTTTCGCCAATACAAATCCCAACAAATGGTGGGTGATAATAACAATGGAGAGGTGTGCGAGGATGCTGCTAGTGCGGGTGTAGATGCAGGGGGAAATGGAAAGGGGAATGGGAGGGTGGATGCAGTGGTGACCATAGAAAATTGTGGTATGCCTAGATGTAGTGGTGAAATGGTGTGTGTGAGTGGTGGTGTGGTAGGTAGTTAAATGTCCATGTCATTGGACGTGGCATCTAGTGTAGTGATGGTGAATAATGGTGTAATGGTGGGTGCATGTGTGGGTGTGAAAATGGGATTTACAAAAGAGGAGGAATATATATCCTGTTGCGTGTCACGAATGGTTTGAAGTAAAGGAGAAGGTAAAGGTGATATAGTAGGAGGGCGAGGTGACACTAGGGAGAAGGTCATGGGGGGTGGAAATGGAAACATAGGCCTTGTAGGGAGAGGAAAGCAAGGAAAGGAAGGAAAGGAGGGGTTGATGAACATATTGATTGAAATGGGGGGAACTATGGTGGAAGGGATAGGTGCATGGGTTTCAGTTAGATTTGGGGGCGTTTGATGGATGCTAGTTTCAACTATAGTACTTGTTGTGAATAGGGATGATGGAGGTGAGCTCGGGAGTACTGGGGAAACTAGATGTATAGGAGATGAAGGAGGTTCAGATGATGTGGTCGGGATTTCACTAATGGTTGTTTGGATGGAGGTTGTTGGTCGGGGTGGGGAGTCGATGACGATTGTAGCTTCTGTGATGGGTGATTCGGGTGGGTGTTTCAGGATTAATCGTGCATTGTCCAGATGTCTGGAGGACTGGCCTTCTGTGGGCACACAGATGTACTGACCGGGTTTGGAAATCAGGCGGATTCTTCGAGGGGCGAACTATGGTAAAGTTTTTCTCTTCAAAAAATGGAGTGATTCCACAATTCCCACAGACTTTATTAGTTCCTTAAAACCTTGAATAAAAGATTCTTCAAATCCTTCGCTAGCAAGTTCTTGCTATAGGATTTCCTAGCTTTGTTCTTTGGATAGCTGTTTGCGTGCCCACACTGCTTGCATATTGCAGTATAATTTTTGGATGGCTAGTGTATATGCGCCTGCTTGGAATGTGTCATCTTCATGGGTGCTCGTATCTCCTTGAGGTTCCATTTGTGGTTGTTGCTATTCCTATTGATCATCTCTTTGTGATTCAAGATTGTTTTGGCTAGCTTCATCATCACCTTCTTCATCATCAGTCACTATTCTATCTTCATTATCCGAGGTGGATACTACCTGTTCTTGTGGTTGGTATGGGGTGTAGTAGGATAGCTATGGCATTCATATTCTTGAGAGAAAAACTAACCTTTGGAAAATTGGAATTCACTTGAAAATGCATCATGCATTTCAAAATCAAAAGTTGCATTAGAGGTCTGCACCTTGAGGTTTGGTATGGGAAATGTAAAGGCATCCACAGCAATGGTGGTGGGAATTTCTTCGCCTTCTGTACTCGTGGCTAGAGTGGAGGCTTTAGGGGGAATTTCTGCACTGGTAGTACCTTCTATTATTATAGGGCGTGAGAGTCAAATGCGTATCAGTTGTACAGCTGCAGGTGGTTCCGTTGGGGATTGTTGAGGGGATGGTTGTGGTGAGGTTGACTCCAAAACTTGTAGACATGGGATTGAACCTCTCATTCGCTTGCCTGCTCTACTTTTGCTTGACTTCCTTGCCTTCTTGGTGGTGCCCTTAAATCTTTTCAATTCCTCACTGGTCATGGCACGTTCGATGGTCAAGTCATAGGGTAAACACATGTAAATGATTCTGCTGAGAGCACAACATTCGTGGATGACGTGCTTGCATTCCCATCTGTGCTGTGCTAGATACAACTGATCCATAATTCAACTAGTGAGATCTATAGTTTGAGGTCCTGTAGTGGTCAAATACAAACCAAACCAAATATGTTTATGAGGAATGGTGAAGCGATCCTATACCGGGAATGCAAAATGCTACATGCAAATGAACAAAGGCTTGGAGAGTTCTGGCGTGATGGCGGAGATATCAATCCACTTCAAAACATCACCTCTTTTCATGGGCTCGAGAATGAGCTGTTCTCGTTCTGTTGGTGTGTGAGTCCCACGGATCTTAAGTGCAGCTCGAATGAGGTCCTTCGATAGATAAAACTTCTTATAGGGAGGGTCATTCAGAAGGGGGGCCAAGATGAAAGTACCTGGTAATTCTTTCCCTTCAGGAGCTTCAAGATCAAGTAGTAGCTGTTGGAGCAAGTCTATGACAAGCCTAAGTATTGGCTTGAATCTCACAAAGTCTTAGAAGAAGCTTCAAAATGAAGACTATGTAAAGTTCACTTGTGAACTACCTCTTGTAATTTTTTGAAGAGTTTATTTAATGTAAAAGTAAGAGAATCTTAAGTGGTTGAGTCCACATGATAAAAAAAGGGAAAGAGGAGCCACGAATTCGTGATTTGTGGTAGGTAGAGAATCAAATAAATCATTGATTGATTGGAGAGTGATTGAGGGAAGTTAGCCTCCCAAACTCAACTATAAATAGATGGCAGTTTTAGACGTGGTTAGAGAGACCTATGTGAAGACCTCCAAGAGCTGAGCTTTATGCCATATCAAGGTGTGATTACAAGGCACACATATGTATCAGTAAGTCATTGTATTTTACAAGCAATATACTTTCATTTTCATGATTATTTGAGTTCATCTTTCCATGTTCTTGTGAAGTGTACTACTCACTGCCATTACTCTCAATTTTTCTCAGTCAGCTTGCAGCGTCAATTGATGAAGGAAATCCATCTGCCATGTTGTCCAACCTTGCTCTGATACCACTGTGAAGAGATGGATAAGTATGTGTTTGAAGATGAAGAGGTGTTGCAAAATCCTTGATCTACACCAGCCAAATGAACTCCAGAAGTATATGGTGGGCCCTTTTAGCTTGCCAATGGATGTATTAGACACCCTATGTACCTTGGAAGATCACTCTCAAAAAGATAGATCAAAACAGATAAGTTGGAGTTAGCTCAGAGGTGAAAACTTGCTATTCTTGGTTCATACACCTATCCAGTGTTTTACATAATTCTCTGAGTACAGCAGCAATTAGCTTAATTCCTCTTGCGGAAGTCTAGGTAACTTAAAGAGCTAACTTTCAAGAGTAATCCCATCAAAAATAATGAACCACACACTGAGAATGAGTTTTAACAACTGATGACATCATCTCGATTTTCACGGGCTGCTACAGTTTGAGACCAGTGAGCAGAAAAATCAACATAACTCAAAATGTAGGAATCCAATTATTATGAAAAATTTGTATGGTTATACTAGATAGTAAGCTGAATCCAACAAGCTTTAAATCACTGAATTTGGATAAGTAACCACTGAGAAACACCTCTGACAAGATGAGTGAAAAAGTCGGGTACATGACAGAGAAGTGAAAATGCACAGACACTGTTGACTTCAACTGAACATAACTGAAGACTGCAACATCCAAATGACATGAAAATTTGTGAGCATATAGTAGACTTATAGAGCTAACTTTACCAAGTTAAATCACTGAAAATGATGCACCAAGCTCAGAGAAAACATATTAGACAGAGGTAACTACTCAGCTTGGTCATTAAGAATGGAAGCCTATCTCCAAGGTAGAAGTTTATATGGTTATGTGGCTGGAGATGAAGTTATGCCAAGTTTCAGGAACAAAAGTCAACCAACAAAAGAAGAGCAGGAAAGATTGAGCACATGGTGCTCCAAGGATGCACTTGCAAGGTCTTATCTCCTCAACTCTATCTCAGATTTTTTGTTGCCTCACATTAGAAGTTGTAAGACATCTCAGGAAGTGTGGGATGCACTTGAAGCTTTCTTTTCTTCAAGTACTAAAGCTAGGAAGCATCAACTATGGCTGGATTTCACAACTCTCAAGAAGGCTCCCAAACAAAATGTGACTGATTTTGTCACAAAGCTCAAGGACATAGCGGATCAGTTGGGAAGCATTGGAGAGGTAATAGATGAAGAGCAAATTGTAAGGCAGGTCATCAATGGCTTGAAGGCAGATGACAAGTGGGAAGCATTCACCAGAGCTATGGATTTGTACATGGACATGCATGTACCTGATTTCAACACACTCATTGGACAACTACTTACTCAAGCGGCAAAGCTTATTAAAAATGGAGAAAGCTCTAAAGGTAATCAATCTTCAACTTTATACACGGATAAAAGTAAGTCTAAAGATAACAAAGGAAAGGCAAAGAAAGTGGATGATGAAGCAGGTACATATCAAGCTAACTATGCAGGTAGAGGAAGACATGGTAGAGGTAGAGGAAGAGGAGGTAGACAAGGCAGGGGGAGATCCCAAGACTCCAACTCATGTTCTATTTGTGGATGAACTAATCATACAATTGAAAATTGCTTTAGGAATTCCAGGAATCAAAGAGGCAGAGGATACAATAGAGGAAGTTATGGCTACTCAAGAGGAAGGTTCAACAACTATCATGGCAACTACAACAACTACAATCATTCAAACTATCAAGGAGGCTACAAAGGAAGGAGAGACTACAATAACTACACAGAAGACTCAAACAAAGAGGATTCATCATTGATCATGAACATGGCTATGCCACAAGGTAAATCTGATGAGCATGTTTTCTACATAGATCCAGGTTGTTCAAATCATGTGGCAGGAAATGTGGCACTCCTATCAGATTTAGAAGATCCAAGGAATAAGCATGAGGTACAAACAGGAGATGATACAAAACATCCTGTGGAGAAAATAGGCAATGTCAAAGCACCTGATGGAAACATCAACCTACTCAGTAAGGTACTCTATGTCCCTACCATTACAAAGAATTTGATAAGTGTTGGGCAGATAGTAGAGAAAGGGTTGCAAGTCAGGTTCACAAAAGCAGGAGCATTTGTTGAAGATCCAAGTCAAGGATTCAGAAGAATTGCAAAAGGTGAAAAGACAGGTAGATTGTTCACATTTGAATTACAGGACACTAGAAACATTGCTCTCTTTAATTATGGTAGTCAGACACTCACAAAATTGGAAGTATGGCACAAAAGGTTAGCACATATTGGTGAAAGGTCATTAAAGCAAATCTGCAGGGACCAAAGTGTACTTGGACTTCCTAATTTTTCAAAACAACATATGATTTATAAGTGTAGTGCATTTCAATTTGGAAAGTCTCACAGGTTACCATTCATGAAGAAAGGTTATATGCATGGAGATCTCTTGGAGTTGGTTCATACAGATGTATGGGGACCTAGCAAGGAAGCTTCAATATCTGGATCAAGGTATTATGTTTTCTTTATTGATGATTGCAGCAGATGGAGTATCCTATTCTTTATGAAACACAAAGATGAAGTTTTTTCATGTTTCAAAAGATATTTGGCTCTTGTGGAGAATCAAACAGGTAAATCACTAAAAAGGCTAAGGTCAGATGGAGGGGGAGAATACTTCTCCCATGAGTTTGATTCTTTTCTTCAAGAAAGAGGAATCAAAAGAGAGGTAACTACAAGGTACACTCCTGAGCAAAATGGAGTGGCAGAAAGGAGGAATAGGACAATTGTTGAAGCTGCAAGGTCTATGTTAAATGAAAAGCATTTACCTAATTACTTATGGGCTGAGGCTGTATCTACAGCCACTTACTTGATTAACAGGTTGCCTTCAAAATCCCTTGATGGGATGACTCCATATGAGGCTTGGAATGGAAGAAGACCAAGCTTAGATCATTGTAAAATTTTTGGATGTATTGCTTTTGCTCATGTTCCTTCACATGTTAGAGGCAAGATGGATCCAAAGACAGAAAGGTGTGTATTTATTGGATATGACAACAATAAGAAGGGCTACAGGTTATACAACCCTACCAACAAAGGATTCTTGGTAAGCAGAGATGTAGTTTTTGATGAGAACAATTCATGGTATGAAGATTCATGCAGGAAGGTCAATTTACCATATAATCTTGAAGAAGATTTTCCAAAGCTTGGTAGAGAACAACCGGAGATTGAAGAACAAGAGACCTCAGAGTATGATGAAGAATCTCAGATGGAAAAGATCAAAGCATGGAAGTCTAAAGGTAAAGCAAAATTGCAGGAACTTGGACATGAGGCAGAATCATCACATCATGGCCTAAGAAGATCTATGAGGGAAAAGAAAAAATCAGAAAGGTATGGGTTTGACACCTCATTAGTAACTAAACACTCTATCTACATAGCACATGATATAAACCAAGAGGAGCCATCATCATTTGAAGAGGCCAAAGCAAAATCAGAATGGAAGCATACAATGAAGGAAGAGATTGAAGCACTTGAGGAAAACAACACTTGGGATTTGGTGCCCAAGACTTCATCCATGAAGGTAATAGGCTCAAGATGGGTCTATAAACTCAAGAAGAATTCGGATGGTTCCATTAACAGGTATAAGGCAAGTCTTGTAGCAAAAGGCTTTGCACAAACTCAAGGAATTGATTATGAGGAGACCTTCTCTCCTCTGGCAAAGATGCCTACTATTAGGGTTTTGCTTAGTATTGCCTCTTCCAAGAATTGGAAGATACTTCAACTAGATGTAAAGAATGCATTCTTGAATGGTTGGATAACAGAAGAGGTATATATGGCACAACCACCTGGTTTTGAGAATCAAGTTTATCCTGATTATGTGTGTAAACTTAACAAAGCATTGTATGGTCTCAAGCAAGCTCCAAGAGCTTGGAATTTCAGGCTTGTTTCATTCTTGCAGGACAAAGGCTTTCAACCAAGCAAGGCAGATCCTTCACTCTTTATTAAAAAGAGTAATTCTGAGGTCATCTACCTATGTGTATATGTAGATGATATTATATTGACAGGAAATGATGCAGATGGTATGAAGAAGATCAAAGATCAGATGAGAGAAGAGTTCAAGATAAGTGATTTGGGATCACTTACCTACTTCCTAGGTTTGGAAGTTGTCTACAAAGATCATGGTTTGTTTCTCACTCAAAGAAAGTACATTAAGGACATGTTGGCAAAATTCAAGATGCAAGATTGTAAGATTGCAGGTACTCCAATGGAGGTCAATCACAAATTGAGCTCACATGAAGGTGAACTCATAGAGGACATCACATCATATCAAAGTCTAGTGGGTAGTCTCAACTATGCCACATTGACAAGAGTAGATATATGTTACAGTGTGAGTGTGCTAAGTCAATTTATGCACACACCAAGGAAACCACATATGGATGCTGCCAAAAGGATTCTCAAGTATCTCAAAGGAACCTTAAATGAAGGACTTTATTATCCTTATGTATCTGATTTAGGTTTGAAGCTATTTTTTGATGCAGATTGGGCTGGCTCCAAGGAAGATAGAAGGAGCACTTCAGGTTATCTTACCTTTGCAGGTTCAAAGCTTATTTCATGGTCATCCAAGAAGCAACCCACAGTTGCTCTCTCTTCTACTGAAGCTGAATATAGAGGTCTTGCCATAGCTACACAAGAAGCTATGTGGATGAAGACATTATTTAAAGATCTTGGATTGGAGTTTGGAACTCCAACTATTTTTGGTGACAATATGAGTTCTATTCACTTGGCTGCTAATCCTATTTTTCATGCAAGGACTAAACATATTGAAGTTCATTATCACTATGTAAGAGAAAAGGTTCTAAGCAAAGAGATTCAAATATCATATGTGTCCACTCATCAACAATGTGCAGATATTCTAACCAAAGCATTGGATGGTACAAAGCTTTGCAAATTCAAGGCTATGATTGGTTTGCAGGTAATCTTGGAAGATTGAAGACCTCAAGCATACTTGGCTTGAGGGGGAGCTGTTGGAGCAAGTCTATGACAAGCCTAAGTATTGGCTTGAGTCTCACAAAGTCTTAGAAGAAGTTTCAAAATGAAGACTATGTAAAGTTCACTTGTGAACTACCTCTTGTAATTTTTTGAAGAGTTTACTTAATGTAAAAGTAAGAGAATCTTAAGTGGTTGAGTCCACATGATAAAAAAGGGAAAGAGGAGCCACGGATTCGTGATTTGTGGTAGGTAGAGAATCAAATCAATCATTGATTGATTGGAGAGTGATTGAGGGAAGTTAGCCTCCCAAACTCAACTATAAATAGATGGCAGTTTTAGTCGTGGTTAGAGAGACCTATGTGAAGACCTCCAAGAGCTGAGCTTTATGCCATATCAAGGTGTGATTACAAGGCACACATATGTATCAGTAAGTCATTGTATTTTACAAGCAATATACTTTCATTTTCATGATTATTTGAGTTCATCTTTCCATGTTCTTGTGAAGTGTACTACTCACTGCCATTACTCTCAGTTTTTCTCAGTCAGCTTGCAGAGATGTTTTCTCTGAGCTTGGTGCATCATTTTCAGTGATTTAACTTGGTAAAGTTAGCTCTATAAGTCTACTATACGCTCACAAATTTTCATGTCATTTGGATGTTGCAATCTTCAGTTATTTTCAGTTGAAGTCAACAGTGTCTGTGCATTTTCACTTCTCTATCAGGTACCCGACTTTTTCACTCATCTTGTCAGAGGTGTTTCTCAGTGGTTACTTATCCAAATTCAGTGATTTAAAGCTTGTTGGATTCAGCTTACTGTCTAGTATAACCCAAGAGGAATTAAGCTAATTGCTGCTGTGCTCAGAGAATTATGTAAAACACTGGACAGGTGTATGAACCAAGAATAGCAAGTTTTCACCTCTGAGCTAACTCCAACTTATCTGTTTTGATCTATCTTTTTGAGAGTGATCTTCCAAGGTACATAGGGTGTCTAATACATCCATTGCCAAGCTAAAAGGGCCCACCATATACTTATGGAGTTCATTTGGCTGGTGTAGATCAAGGATTTTGCAACACCTCTTCATCTTCAAACGCATACTTATCCATCTCTTCACAGTAGCATCGATAGAAATTAGGTTTTGGCAAAGGGTCACTAAAATACTCGATGAAACTAGCTCTTGCCCAAATATTTCATAGTTCCTCTGAATTCTGAAGCTCTTCAAATTCTCATGAGAAAAAATGATATCTGCCCCACTTGGTGCCATCGAAACAAAGCATGGCATCATAGATAAAATTTGAGTCCGCTAGGGGTCCTGCTAGACCTTAGAACTAGTGTGAGTTGCTATGAACTTTCTCAGTGTGTCCCAAAGGAGGGTCGTCGATAGGCATCGATCCCGTGAATCCTTGAAACTCCGGTGGCTGTGAATCCTTTCCATAGCCGATGTGTAACCCGTGTAGCCAAGTGTTGTGAGGTGGTTTATGGAATGATTTCTCATAAACTAATGCAAGTCGCTAGAAAAATACATGCTTTGATATTGCATACATTGCTTGAATATGAGATTTGATTACAAGTGACGATGGGTTAGTGTGGGTGAATTTGTACAAGGTTTAGTTGTGAGTGAATTGTTACAAGGGTAATGGTTAGTCATGATGGGTGTTATATTATACAAAAGAATGTGTGAAGACTGCTAAATGCATTTCAACATCCATTTCCTAAGAGTTGGCAGGTGGGTTGTGTTCTTCTGCTGAAGTACAAAAGATCATTCTGGTGGTTGTGGTGTCAATGGCTGAAGTGATTTCAAAGGGGTATATATTACATGGATTGGGTTTTGAGCTAAAATACAATTCTTGGGTACCCAGATTTGCATGAGTATGGGTCGGTTTGTTAGGTACTTTTTGGCGATCCAAATCTATCGAGTCCTCATCGATGGAGAAGAAAGTTGAGGGTAAGGTTGGATATTGACTCTATTTGGACTTCTTCTTGTCACTGTCTGTGTTTTTGAAAACGTTTGGTACTTTTTGACCTTTTGGCACCCATATTTGCTTTGTGCCACTTGTCTTGATTTGCTGATACTACATCCACTTTTGGGTGGTCTAGTATGGTCATCGGTTGGGATTCCTTCATCGTGGTTGACTTCTTGGAGATCGTGGGTGAGAGGTCTGGTTGATGCTCTGCTTTGGAAAAGAAGGGAGGTCCAACACTTGCGTTAACTGCCCATCAAGAAGTGAGGCATTATGTACAACAGGTGTAGGCTAGTCCATGTGAAGTGAGGAGGAAGGGACACAAGAGCTTATGGTCCCCATTTGCCTGCGGATGCAATCCACCTGACTGCTGATGTTAACCCCTTCTTGTGTAAAGGAAGACCAGGGGAAGATCTCCTAACATCCTCGTGCCTGACAACTATCCATCACCACGCTCTCATGGATTGACTTTGGATAGAATCAGCTTGTCTGATGGATCTGTCCAAAAATCTTCCGGTCCGCCTTCGCAATCATTTCATGTGGTATGGGGTTACACCCCTCAGGTAGGGTATTGTTAGGGAAGTCAAGAAGTATCACTCACTACTGGTCTAAGGCCCTGAGTTGTAGGGAGCCTTGTCTAAGATTTAGGTCCACTGAGTGATAGTATAACCTTGGCCAAGCATTAATGGTTCTATCAGGTCATCATCATGGCACACTAGGAGTTTCACAGTCATGGTCATTTCGTGTATGAGGATAGGAAGGTCCACCTCACCCATGCAAGGGGTTTCCATGCCTCCTAGCCCTATGAGGTATGCCTCAATTGGCCGCATTTCTATGCATGAATCTTTATAGTGAGACCATCTAATTGCACTAGTCACAACACCTGAATCAATTAAAGCCCTAAGTTCCTGCTGGGTGTTGCCTTGTCTTAGCATGACTGTATTGAAGGGTCTCCTATCCACTATGCTAGGATAAGCAGTTGACTTTGTTTGACACATGGCCATGGGGTATCATGGTGTTTCCATAAGATGGTTATAATGTTCTTTGTCTAATCCTTGTCTTCTTAATTTCATGCATTTAATGCATTTTAGACCTTCTGCCTGAGCTTCCGTGCGTATTCTCTTTTCTTCCTGCTTATGCTTCTTTGCCAATGTGAGTCGTCTAAGCATATCCTCAATAAGAGGTTCTTGATAGAGCTTGACTCTACAACCACTAATGTAATTATGCATTATCTCTTCTTCTAGGGTGGCTAATTGTACTGCTCCGCTTGTCGATAGTGTGTTAATAATCATAGGTCTGTAACCACATTTCTCTAACTTCCATGCATGCTATTTTTGCATGTACACTAGGACTAAATCGCCTTCTTTTAAGCCTTTATCTTTCATATGTGCATCGAAATAGGCTTTTTGTTGCTTCTTTGCCGCATATATCCCTGTTGTTGCTTTCAGCTTAGTTTCTCCTGATCATTCCAAGTCCATTATTCTTGATGATAATTTATGGCCAGTCCACTGATGTTCTTGTGCAACCTTAAGGATGGGTATCAAAAAGTCCAACGTGAGCACAAAATTTTGACCAAAAACATATGAAAGGGAGTTCCATTGAGTACAGTCTTGTAGGCCACTCGATATGCCCAAACAGTGTGATGTAACTGTTTGTCCCAATCCGAGTGTTTGTTGTTCATGAGTTTCCTCAATATATTACAAAGGATCTTGTTAGTACTTTTTGCTTGACCATTGGCTTGAGGATGATATGGTGTGGATTTCTTGTGAATCACCATAAAATCCTATGACAAATATTCAATGAATTGGTTTAGAAAGTGAGTTCCTCGATCGCTCACTAACTCTATAGGCAATCCATATCTCGTAAATACATTTTCAAATAAGAATTTTGCTGTTGTGTATGCATCATTCTTTTTTGTGGCCTTGACCTCTACCCATTTGGTAAGATAGTCTATCGCTACTATGATGTATTCTGCATGAGTACATTTTGCAGGGGGGATAATGGGTCCTACAAATTCTATACCCCACTTAGAGAATGCCCGTCCTCCCATGATGGGTTTCAGTAGCATTTCATCTCTGTGAGTAGGAAATTGCATTCTTTGGCACACATCACATCTCTTAACATGGGTATGAGCGTCCATGTGAAGAGTGGGCCACCATAATCCTACAATCTATCGAGCTAGAAAGTTTTGAGGATGATTGAGATGAGCTATCTATGTCTTTGTAGACCTTTGAAAGTTCCAATTCATCTCCTAAATTATCCTCAATGTCTATAGGAAACTATACACATTGCTTCAGAGTTCTAGGTTCCTTCAAATATACATAGGATCGTAGTTTAGAGCTTAAGAGGCCATCCAAAAATAAAGACACTTGCTTCGCTTGTGAGGGCAGTTCTAGCATTAGGCATCTCTCAACGTATTGTCTAAACCTACGTCCTACAAGTCTAACTATTTCCTGAGGTGTTTGTTTGAAGCTATGGATCAATGAGGAAGTGTTATGCCTGATTCCACTTTTAGAGAATTGAGTGATGAATACTCTAACAAGTGATGAATATCCCTAAATTACCTTTGCTGTAATGGTTGGAACCAAGTTAAAGCTCTGTTCTTTAACGTGAGTACAAACACATTGTATTGTGTGAACATGCCTTCTACTTGCTCCGCTTGCAACACTTGCTTAAACTCTGCAACATGGTCGTAGGGGTCTCTTGTCTCGTCAAAATTTTTCATTGACTTCACTAACTGGATTGGTCTCAATATTCTTGGATGTTCATGGGGTCGAGGTAGAGGAAAGTCATCTCTAACTCCTGGTATTCTAAGTTCTCTTGGTATCTCCATTCTATCAATGTCCATAGTTGGTCTATCTCTCCCTATGGGATGAGTGAAACTCACTTCTAGATTTTCCTTGTTCTGCTCTCTTTGGGGGCCATGGGCTATGGATGTCCCAACAACTTGATGGCTCACGTTTAGATTCGCTCGTGATGGGGGAAATACTAACCCGCCCCTCCATGTATAAGCATGTCTTGCATGATCAGGTACTACAAACACTCGTTTTGAAGTGTTGTCTAGGTATACTACCTTTCCACGTGTATTGAGGTTCTTGAATTCGTAAATGGTAATGGAGCCCACTTCACTTGGTTGTTCCATTCTATATCTCCAAAACGAATCATCAGGGTCCTTATTCATGAACAATTCAATGCTTCTATTATCTTGAAGGATTCATTCTAGGTTTAGTATTCTTGTCAATATTGATTTCCCTCTGGGTGTCTCTCAATACCTCTCTCTCTCATGTGCAAATGAGGGAAATGAGGAGAAGAGTGGATATGGTGAAATTTTGGAGTTTTTTGGAGTGGAAGAAGATGATGCAGTGATGAAGGGGAAGCATAGGGGAGATGAAAAACACTAAAAATTATGCAAAAACAACAACAAAAACTGAAATAATTACCTTCCAACGCCGATTCTTGCTATACTCTTATCATCAAGCATTTGTCCTAGAACTCAATCCCCGGCAACGACACCAAAATTTGGTGTCGCTCAAGTGTAAGCACCAACTTCTTTAATTTTCAATTCGTGGAAGAGATAGGAGTGATATGAAGATCATGAACACAAGAAGTAGTGAGAGTGAAGGTGAGAAGCATGGAGATGCACACACACATACACACACACACACATGGAGGAGACAAGCAAGACACAATGGAAGGTAGAAAGTAGACTCTATTGCTTAATAACACTATTAGAAGTTCACTCTAGCTCTAATCTCATACTTGCCAACACTAGCTAACCTAAAAAATGAGCTCTCTAGCTCTTTTTATAGATTTTGGACTAGTTTTGACTAGTTTCACATCTAATGACCGACATAGTTAAAAAATAGGTTCTAGGGGGTATTTGGAGGTCTAAAAAAATCTAAAAATACCCAAAAATGGTAGGCTCATTCTACCTAAACTTCTCAAGCTTGAGGACTCCTTTTCTTGTACAAAATGGAGCTACTAAATACAAAAGTGGGTGTGTTTATGATACATATGTTACAAAAGTGATAAAAATCATTGTTTAGAGTTTTGGAAAAGGAATATGAAGTATATTTCTTGGAAAAAAATGACTGCCTAGCTCCCCATGACTCTTTGTAGCCTCTACATGTTTCCTCTACGTCTATGCCTTTGGCTGTTGCCAACAAGCATGGACTAGGATCCTCAAGCTTCTAACCAATTCAAAATGGGGGCAGATGACCTCCTTATATAGAGGTGGAGAGGGTTCTCCAAAAATAATTCCCTTGAAGGAAAATGAATACAAAAGTGGAAGAAAATGGAAATACAAAAAGAGATATAATATAAAATGGAAATGGAGTGCCTCTTAAATACAAAATGGAGATGCACTCATGTGGATACAAATAGAAATGATGTAGGAGAAATCATGTCATCAGCATCCCCTTTGTAGCTCCATTTTGGAGTAGCTGAATGTTGCAAAGGTCCGCCAAGCATTGGAGCAGAACTAGAGGTGGAGCTTCCTGAATACATGTGCCAGGTTCTCTTGAGAGATACACTACTCCAGAGTAATCTCTTGAGATACAAGCTTCTTGCAGATGAAATGGTATTGAATCTTGATGTGCTTCGTCTGAGCATGGAACATTGGACTCTTTGCGATGGCCAAGGCTAACTAGTTATCCATGCAGATGGATGTAGGATTAACCTACATAACACTAATTTCAGATAATAAATATTGAAACCAGATGGCCTCACATGCCACAAAGCTTGATGCCCAGTACTTGGCCTCAGAGGATGACAGAGCAACTATAGGCTGCTTCTTACTTGCCCAAGAGATGGGTCTTGAGATAAGCAAGAATATGTATCCAGAAGTAGATCCTTGAGAATTAGGATCCCTTGGTGAATCTAAATTTGAATATCCGATGAGTTTGATGCCCCCACTGTACCAAAGTCCATAATGTAGAGTGACGGTAAGGTATCAAAGTAGTCTCTGAGTAGCATCCCAATGTGTCTGATGAGGTTGTTGTGCAAACTAATTGAGTATACCAACTGCATAGGCAATATTTGGTCTAGTTATGGATCGGTAAACTAATGACCCAACAAGCTATTGATAAATATGCACATCCATAAGTAGCGATGAACCCTCCAATGTGAGCTTCATATTGGGATCAAGTGGTATAGATACTAAGCAACATTGGTCCATGTTATATTTGAATAGAAGAGCAGTACTTCTTCTGTGATAGGAATATGCCTTCTTTTGTTTGCCAAACTTCCATACCTAAGAATTAGTGAAGTAGACCAGGATCTATCATATAGTACTCAAGATGAAGCTATGTGATGATGAATTGGATGCATTCTTCATCGGAACCTATCAAGATCATTTCATCTACATAGGGGATGATTATTGCAACTAAGTACTCTTGCTAATATATGTATAAGTTAGCATCAAGAGTGCTCCATTGAAATCCTTTGTCCTCAAAGAATTTGTGGATCTTTTCATACTAGGCCCTAAGAGCTTTCTTAAGTCCGTAAAGTTCTTTGTGAGGCTTGTACACTTGATCTTCTTTTCCTTTGATCTTGAATCCTTCACATTTTTCAACATGTAATTCTCCTTGAAGATCTCCATTTAGGAAGGCACGATGTCGACCTAGTAAATGGTCCATTTGAAGTTTTCAATTAGTGCAAGAATGATTCTTATAGTTGTAAACCTTGCAGTAGGGGCAAATGTTTCTTTATAATCAATGCCATTATACAACTCAGATCTCCAATAGAGCTGATCCTGTATGAATAGACCAAGGAGGTAGCACGTATGCTCAGGTACTTGACTTCTCAAACATGACTCGTCACGGTCCCCTTACTTCCACAGGCCTTAATCATAAGAAGACAATATAGAGGAACTCATACCAAACATAGAATTGATATGAAAAGGATCAGCCATAATTGAAACAATCTAAATAAGTTTATATTCATGTGAATGAGGTTACAACAAAATGTATTTGCCAAGTCTTTTACATGAATTACAAGAAAAAGAGGCCCATAATTTGTAGTAATTAGGACATTGGCTTTCGTGGAGATAAATAGGCCTTCGTTGGAACAATGAGACCTATGTTGAGAGGATTTAGATTGGTTCTTGGAGCTAGATGCTTTGGAGCTATTCTTCTTTTTATAGCAGAATTTCTCAAGATGCCTCGTTTTACCATAGTAATTGTAGGTGAACTTCTTTCACGAATTGCATGAACCTTGTTTGGGTGTTGCTAGAGTTATGACTAGCATGCTTTGCTTTATTGAAGGGTCCCTTGGCCTTCATCATGGTTTCTTATGAAGATGTCAACTTTACTCGAGAGTTGTGTAGGAGCAAAAGTCACCGTATTTCTTCCCAAGTCAATACTTAGCTGTAGTTGTAGAGGTTTGTCACTGTTGTTTCATAGGATCATGGGAGCTTATTGAGAAGGCAAATGGCCATGTCCTCACTAGAAAATTATCAGTCACACATTGCTAGCTTGCATTGATAATCCTCAAAGGTGGATATAACTTTAGTAAATGGGATCCTGGGGCCTTATTGAGAGGTTGTGAAACTTGGCATTGAAGGTGTAGATTTTTAAAGGAGTTTTATCGTCATAAAGATCTTGCAAGATCTTCTAAGCTTCTCGGGATGTATTATAGGAGGTTATGTGGCCCTTGATCAATTCATCACAAGCTAAAAGTAATTGTCCTAAAGCTCCCTTATCTTTGAAATTCCAAACATTCCAAGCTTTTAGATCACTTTCCTTGTCTGGCTCAAGCTTTGTTCCTTCAAATACTTCATAGAATAGGTTGGTATAAAGGTATGCCCTGATTGTATGCTTCCAAATATATAGTTGGTTCAGTTTAATCTCTCATCCTTTGGCATAAAAATCAGTGTAAAAGAAGGCAAGTACCATTGACTTGAAAACGTTTCATTTGAGATTGTAGACATTGTTTCCGTAAAAAAGAAATCATCACACTTGCAAAATGACGTTGGAATTCACAAAATTTGAGATAGGGTAGGGGGGATTAGAGTAGCGCTACACTTGATATTTACAGAGGTACCTTGGAGGGAATAACCCTACACTTAGCACCAAAAGTGAGATGAGTTGACTCAGAGAGAGTAGCCCAATGCACACCAAGATAGCCTTATAGTAGTCTTAGGAGCTTGAGAAAGCTCGTGTATGTGCTTAGACTAGCCTTCAACCCACAAATGCACACACAGTCAAGATCTTCTTTCATTCTTGAATAACAATAGGAATGCACTTAATGCCAAATGATGTGCTAATATTGGCACAATTACCCTAAAAAATGAACTCCTTGGGGTATACAAAGTGACTCTTTGCAAAGTGGGTACTTGAGTGAGTGAGAAGTCCATTTTCCTTTGCCCTTCTGACTAGCTAGGAAATCTTGATCTGCAACTCGCATAATGGACCTATTTTGCCTGGACTGATCTTCCTGCAACAGAACAGAGACTAACTCCTCAAATGATAAGGCATTCAGATTGCCTTTCATCATCAACCAAAGAGTAGAAGCAAAACTTTGATATGAATCAGGAAGACCATTCAGAACGGTCTGCACAAGTGAGCTATCTGGTATAACCTCATCAGCAAAAATCAACTATTCCTTCAAGTCTTTGATCTTCGTTAGGAAACTCTCTATAGAATCACCTTCATTCATGTGCTCACTCTCCAATTGTTTTCGGAGGTAAGCAACACGAGCCTCATTCCTAGCTTGGTACAATGTGTTAAGTGTATCCCAAGCATCCTTAGCTATTCTGCAAGAGCGAATGTGAGGAATAATAGCACGTTTGACAGACAAAGCTATCAATGCATATGCCTGGGCATCTCTGCCATCCCAACAAATTTGCTCTGCAGTAGGTGCAGCAAAAACCGTAGCACGAATAGGAATATGCAGAATATCATCATCTTCAACACCTTCTGCATCAGCTTCAGTACCTGCAGTTGTAATAGTTGCAGGTGTGATAGGACGTTTTTCGACACCCTACACAATGTTCCACAGTCCTTTTGCAACCAACACATGTCACATCATATAAGCCAATAACGGGTAGTTGGTACAATCCAACTTATCCTCAATAGTCAACATACGGAATACATCACTGCTTTCAGCCATGGCCGGTGACTAAAATACCTTGATGCAGAAAATTGACTGTATCTCAAAAAGTTGAACAGAACTGCCTAGACAAATTCCGCTAGAACCCTAGCAGACTTCGAGACGCTTATACTGGCGAATAGAAACTGGTATATACCTTTGGCACAAAAAGACCAAATAGCTTGCACAAGTGCTACGATAGTGCATCCGGAGGCCGAAACGAGCTCAGATCGCGATTTTGGCACGACAGAGCGAAGCAGTTTCGATCTTGGAAACATGCTGAGTATGCTCACCAAAATTCGTGCGATTCTGAGATTGCAACAGGAGGAGTGTCGACGGTGCCCTAGATGAAGCGACGACCTGCTCTGATACCAATCGTTGGAGTTAGACGTCTGCGGAAGCACGCGAACAGCACAAGGAAGAAGAAGAAGTTTGGAGCACAACACACAATACTGAATGTATTACTAGAGAATGTACAAAGATAAGTAGCCCATTAGGGCAATAGGCGTATATACAAGCCGGGGGAAAAAAACCTCCTAAAGAGGGAAAAAAGTGCCCCAGCAGTCCTAGAGTGTTCACACACATCACTACCTAAATATATCAACAGTAAGTTCTCTGTTGACTTATGTAAGGAGGCCAAAAGAGCCACAACTCCATCATAACTGAAAGAGCTTTAGAAAGTGCAAAAGGAGAACTACTGCACAAAGTGCTTTAACACACAACTAATCCATCGAGAGTATAAAAAAATTGATTATAGACACTTCCAAATGATGAGATGCATCAATACGTATGCCATTATGCCTATAAAAGTGAACAAAAACCACGAAATACCACAAACTTGAGTCAAAGAGTGTTGATAAACACTGTAATGAAGATGAGATGCACTAGAAACTCCAGGTAATGACCATGCCAGATTATAAAATCTATACAAAGAGGGTGGGAGGGAAAATGGGGTAAAACAAAATGGTTGCGAGGGTGTGCAAATGGAAAAATGCATCCCAAAGAGAGCACAAAAGGATTGAAAAAATACATCTCTCAATGATTGGAGAGCCACACCACTAATTTCTACCAGCACCACCATCAAAATGGCCACCAAATGCACCACCAAGACCTCCAACTAGGGCTCTAATAAGAGTGTACTCACAAAAAGAAAGAGGGCGAGACTCAAAGCGAGTAGACCATGGAATGGGAAAACTCACATGGATTATAGTGATCCAAGAGCATGGAGTAGGGTCCTCAAGCTTCTAATGAAGTACAAATGGGGGGAGATGCCCTCCTTATATAGAGTTGGAGGGGGCTCTCCAAAGTACATAATATGTGGGATAATTCCCCTTGAAGGATAATGAATACACATATAGAAGCAAATGGAAAGGTAACCAAATACAAAAAGAGATACAATATAAAATGGAAATGGAGTGCCTCCTGGATACAATTGGAGATGCACTCATGCATATACAAATGGAAACGATGTAGGAGAAATCATGTTGTTGACACCTAAGGAAGATGACTGTGTGTTCATAGGCTATGAACTTAATAAAAATGGCTATAGATTATATAATCCCAA
Source organism: Ceratopteris richardii (assembly GCA_020310875.1). Classification (NCBI taxonomy): domain Eukaryota; kingdom Viridiplantae; phylum Streptophyta; class Polypodiopsida; order Polypodiales; family Pteridaceae; genus Ceratopteris; species Ceratopteris richardii. The sequence continues at coordinate 127,824,657 of CM035439.1, read as the reverse complement.
CAATAAAGGCTTTATAGAAAGTAGAGCTATTGTGTTTGATGAAAACAAGTCATGATTTGAAGATGATTATAGGAAAATCAAACTACCTTATGATCTAGAGGAAGACTTTCCAACTCTATCAAGAAAGAATGCACACACTTTTGAAGCATCAAGTGACTATGAAGATGGTCGGAAGACTTAAATGAGAGAAGTTAACTCATGGAACTCCAAAGGCAAAGATAAAGTGCAAGAGTTAAGGGATGTAGAAGAATCTTCTAAACAAACCGTCATATGTTCAACTAGAGAGAAGAAAAAGCCAAAGAGGTATGGCTATGATACATCATTGGTCACTAAACACTCTATCTATTTAGTACAAAATTCAAATGCTGAGGATCCCTCATCTTATGAGTAGCAAAAAAAAAAACGAGAATGGATTAATGCCATGGAGGAAGAGATTGAAGCCTTACAAAAAAAACGAGAATACAGAGATGCAAATACATCTCTGTATTCTCTTAGCAAGGCTATCAAATCTTGCTCCTCATCTTCACTTAGGTCATGTCCTATGTAGGTACATCGTTCGTCACCTTCTTCTATAGTCACTATGATTTTCTTTGTGGTTTCTTTGTTATCATAGGCCTCTCCAGCTTGTGCATCATGTTTAGGAATTCTTATCATGATTCTCCCATCTTCTATCTCGTACTCCTTAAAGTTTTCCGAGACCTCAAACAAGGATTCTTCCTCTTCTGGTGTGGCTTCTCTCTTCTTCCTCTTCTTGCCTTCATTTTTAGTGGTTACCTGTGTGGTTAATCTCACATGATTTGTAAATTCTTCATGTCTCTGAGGGTGAGCTTCCACTTTGTAGAAATATTCCTCATTTGATGCAAATGGTGGGTCCATACTGATTGACTCTAGATCGGAGTTACTTGCGACTTTGAAAGCATCAGTGCTAGGTTCACATTGTTCAATAACTGAATCATAGATAGTTGGCTCTATTGTGAAGACTAAAATATCATAGCCATCCTCATCACAGTGGGGTGTCCATTGTTCTTCATTGATGGGTACATCCATTGTTGCTAAAATCTCAGCTCAACCGTGAGGTTCAAATTCTTCATCAAGAAATACCATAGGTGCATAGGCTGGGCCTTGAGTTGATCTATGAGTTTCCTTCTCACCTACCTCTCTTGCTTTTTCTCTCTTCTGTTCTTCTACTCTGACTTTGCACATCCATAAGTGGGTGTCCTCATGCATCCATGAGGATCTTGATCCTATGGAATGCATTGATTCGGTATCATCCCTAGCTCTATGGATGGGATTCCATTGAATAGGGAGTACGTCTCTATGAGAGCAGTCCTTGAGATTGACTTTGGTTGTAACACCTAAGTGTTGCAAATACAAAGAATTGGTTCCCCAATCTTGTACCACTTGCAACTGCCTCAAGAAAGGTCTTCCTAGAATCATCTCATAGGCTTGATTTTTGCTAAATTCGTAGATAGCAAAAGTATGCTCAAACTCCACACCATAAGTAGTGAAAGTTATCCCTTCTAGTAGCCCCAAGGGTCTTTCTATGTGACCATCAGCCATTTGTAATTTCATTCTCATTGGCCTGAGGGCTCACTTGCCCCAACACTTCCATAGGGAAGTGGTAGCAATTGCAACTCCCGCATTTGAGTCCAAAATAGCCTTGGTGGTGTATCTTTGATGAGTGATTGGAAGATAGGTGTTTCCTTCTTCACCTTCACTCATGTCTCCTATCTTGTCCAACGGTATTTCTGGCATGGTTCTATGAGATCCTACCTGGGAGCAGGGTTTCACTACTTCTGACACTTTTTTGGCTATGTGTTTCCACAATTTTGGCTTATCATTTAGTAGCTCCTCTAAAGTGAGATTGCATTGCACTTTAGTGTTTTTCACTACCTCCGTTTTCCTTTGTATGACTAAATTTTCCTTTCTTACCAAGACTGTGGGTGTTCTCATATAGGTAGATTTTGCTTCCCAAGGGCCTGTGAAATGGGGTAATTCTTGCAAGGAATTAGACTCAAAGTCTAATCTCTCACAAGATTGGATATTCTCCTGCTCTCCATAAATGGAAGGAAGGTCTTGTGGGAATTGTTCATGCAAATCATCCACAAATTCAATGGGAGGGGGAGCTTCACTTCCTTTAGCCCACTTCTCTTCCTAGATCTCTCTTAGAAATTCTTGGGAATATCGATTCATAGAACAAGTGGTGTCTAGTTCAGTGGAATTGGGCACATAAGCATCCTTGGGAGGAATGCTCATTCTTTCACCCACCTTGTCCTCACCCTAGGAGGTGGCTTCCTTTCCTGATTTTGCAGTTAGTCTCTCCAATCTGTCTAACACTCCCTCAAAATGCAATTGAGTCCTAGCTGAACTAGAGCAATTGAAGAGGCAACTGGCTTCAAACATGGTTTGAGCCAATTCTACCATCTTAGCACAAATCTTGGTTCATTCAACCTGTAGGTCAACTCTAGGGTAACACTTTTCATGATCTGTTACATTTGGCCCTTCCTAAATTCTAGCCGGATATGCTCTAAGCATCATGTCCATGTCCTCAAGAGTGGGATCTATGAAGATTGATCCTACTCGGGGTGGAGGGTGGGTTATGTGTGGTGGATTAGATGGTTGTGGGATGGATAGTGATGAGGATGGTGATGGAGGTGATGTGTGAGAGTGCGTTTGAGATATGATTTCTATTATTTTGGCCTTGGTTTCTCTCAGGCTTTCCTCAAGTTTGCTCATCTTCTTTGCCCATTGCCTTTTCGTACGTTCATGACTTTCCCTCCAAGCTCTTGCCCTCTTCTTATTCTGACTCTCGATTTCACCAACTTAGAACTCGTTTCCTGGCTTATGTCTTGGGTTTGATTAAGTGTCTGGGCTTTCCTGATGACTTGCATTGGGGTTGTGGAAGTCACACTTCCCATGGAGTCTACCACTAGCCCAATGACATTGATAGGAGCGATTTTTGGCATATTGGTGGGGTTCTTGGGACACTCTCGTAACAAGTGATCCTTCCCACAATCTAGGCAAAAGCTTTGAATTGACACAGATTGTGGTTGTGTGGGTGCAGGCATAGGGCATTCATGAATGAGGTGATCTCCCTGACATCAGTAGCATGGTCCTCTAGGAAATGGGGATCTGCCTAGGTTGAGGTCTAGAGTTTGGGTTTGCATACATGAAGTTCGCATACTCTGGCTTCCAAATAGGTTCACTTGGTTCTTCATAATAGTATGACTCATTATGATCACGAGACTGCATGAAAGCAATGGTGTTACTGGCACTAATGCTCTATTCAGATTTTCTTCTGCTGCTGCATACTTCACTGGAATCACATTAGCAGGAGGAGGGGGTTGTTGCGTTAGAATTGGTTTAGGTCGTTGCTTCCCTTGATAGGATGGTTGATAGGATTGCTGGGGCCTACCATACTTGCTGTTTTAGGTATTGATTCTGGTATTTTCCTTGATGTGGATACGTCTGAGGATAATTTTGTCTAACAACTTGTTTATTATAAGGATAGTCTTGTGCAGTGTGGTTGGTATATCTCCTTTCTAGGGTGCATTATTGGCTATTAGGGTTCACTTGTGGTTGAGCCATGATGGGGCACACATTGGCCATATGGTCTCCTCGACAGGTGTAGCATCATTTCCCTGGGGCAAATCTAGGAATCTGCTTGCTAGATACTCGTAATTTCTGAGCTACCTTCTCTGCGAGATCCTCAATTGTCGTGGATTGTGTGGAAGTGAGGCTAATAGAACTATCTGGATCTTTATAGATATTTGAAAGCTCCAATTCCTCCCCTAGAGTATCCTCAATGTCTATACACATGCGTACACACTCTTCTATGGATCTAGGGTCCTTTAAGTACACATATGATCTCAGTATGGTACTTAACAATCCATCTAGAAATAAGGCCACTTGTTTGGTTGGAGTGGGTAGCTCTAGAACAGGGCATCTCTGTAGGTATTGCCTAAACCTTCTTCCTGTGAGCCTCACTGTCTCTTGAGTGATGGAGAGTATTGATCTCCAAAAGAACAAGCTATCCTTGATGTTAGAGCACTCTATATCAAGAACAACTCAAAACTCTACCAATTTTGGAAGACCAATGTCACTTATCAAGATTTGCACTACCTGTGAAGAGAGTCACTACATAGAAAACATGTGTTGCACTTAACTCATTACTTGACTAACCAAATGTGTAAATTTTCTGATAAAATTTTGTACAACATGTTGCAAAAGTTTGCGCACCTTCTCCAAGTTAAAACATCTCAAAAGATTTAGTGCATCTTGAGATATGATCGAATCAATCTGCCTATGTCTGAAACTGTATTCCTGTATAGTCGACTTTGACACCTGCAACTTCTAATGCATGATTCTCCCAAACTAGATCCCGTTTAATCAAATGCTTTTGGCAATAGATGGATTAACTTTCAGCTTAGATTTTGACTCCACATTTATCTAAAACTTTACACTAGGCATTGAGATCTAATCAATTCTTTGATCATCGAGATTGCGCGCGTTCTAGAAGACACTCATCACTTCTTCACATATAAATATTCCTACACATAGTTCTCTCAACCTCGTTACAATTAGGCTCTCAAATCTTAACCATAGATGCATTAACTATGGAATTAGACATCTACAAAAGGATTCCTGAAATGATCAAACATAGGAGAACTCAACAAAATATCGGGTGCAACTTTTCCTTTACTCAGGAAATTTTACATCTAGATGACGAGAGTTATTCACTTCACTGCTAAAGTGTCTAATGACTCTTACAACCTCTAATTCTCATCTCTCCTACTCTATCATACATGCCCCGACCTTCTACTTTTATATATAGGCATGTATGTACAAGCTCATGACCATAACAAAAGTATAAGTGAGCTAATTACAAGTTTAATATACATATGTATACAAGTCTTCATTTCCTGAATATGAACTATCTTCAAGCTTCATTTGCTGGTCTTTTCTTCATCCTGTGACTTCAAAACTTCATGCAAAACATCAATTGATGGTTTTCATGCACCAACAGCTCCCCCTCAATCATCAATTGAGGTTTTCTCCATCTTCTTTATTCCTGCCACGTCTTTGAATCTGTGTAGCTTTGGTCCATCCAAACTTTTGGTTAGCATATCTGCAATATGATCTTTTGTTGAAGTATGTATGACTTCAATCTCCTTATCAATCACCTTCTCTCTCAGAAAGTGATATTGAATCTCAATATGTTTGGTCTTGGCATGAAAAATAGGGTTAGCGGCTGAATATAATGAACTCATGTTATCTCCATGAATAGTGGGTATACTCTGAGTAATGTCAAAACTCTTCATGAGAGTCTTTAACCATATGACCTCCTTTGTAGCTTCAACCATACCTTTGTACTCTGCTTCTATAGATGACAAAGCAAATGTATGTTGCTTCTTAGAACACCAAGAGATTAGCTTATCTCCCACATAACACAAGTATCCATATATTGATCTCCTATCATCAAGATTACCTACCCAATCTGTATCACTATATATCTTGATGTTTGTATCTGATGTAAAACCATAACACAAACCTTCATTGAGTGTACCCTTAATGTATCTCAACACTCTTTGTCCTACAACCCAATTTTCTTTCCTAGGACAATGCATGAATTGATACAACACACCAATTGCATATGATAATTCAGGCCTAGTTAATGTAGCATAGATTAGACTACCAACCACGCTTTGATCTAACTTCACATCCTTGAATTCTTCTCCTCCATGTCTGCTCAATTTGTGATTCACCTCCATTGACGTAGCTGCTACCCTGCAATCTTCCATTTTAAATTTGATTAACAAATTCTTCAAATACCTTTCTTGAGTCACATATACTCCATGTTGAGTATATGAGTCCTCCATACCCAAGAAATATGACAAGTCTCCCAAATCACTAATCTTGAACTCTCTCTCGATTTGCTTCTTTAGACTTTGTATGCTCTTCTCATCTGTACCTGTAAGGATTATATCATCAACACATATGCACATATAAATGAACCCATCATCACTTGCTTTGACAAGCAAGCTACTATCTACTTTAGACACTTGGAAACCAAGTTCCTTCAAGAACTTCACAAGTCTATAATTCCATGCCCTTGGGGCCGCTTCAAACCATACAAAGCTCTCTTGAGCTTACATACATATTCTGAATTCCTTTTATCTTTGAACCCTTCTGGTTGCTCCATGAAAACATCATCTAAAATATATCCATTAAGAAAAGCATTCTTCACATCTAATTGGCATAGTTTCCAACCTTTACATGTAGCAATGGATATGAGTGTCCTTATGGTTGTCATATTTTCCACAGGACTATAGGTCTCATCATAATCTATACCATATGTCTGAGCATACCCTTTCACAACAAGTCTAGCTTAATACCTAGACACACTTCCATCTGCATACCTCTTTGTCTTGTAGACCCATTTGCATCCAATGATCTTCTAAATATTTGGTTTAGGAACCAAATCCCATGTCTCATTTTCCATAAATGCATCATATGCTTCCTGCATAGATTTCTCCCAATTTTCCTTACCTTTTGCCTCTTCATATGTAGAAGGGTCTTCTTCTGTTTTAACCATATAAGCATAGTCTTTAGTAGTAAAAAAAGAAGTGTCATAACTATACCTTGTAGGTTGCCATTTATGTCTTGATGACCTTCTGAGTTCTCCACTTCTTGATGTTTCTGGTTCATCACATTCTGGATCAAACCTAGGCACTTCTTCAACTTCAACTTGTGCTTTCATTATTCTCTTCTTCATCAAATATTTGAACATTTGATTTACCTTTCTTCCGATTCAAAACTTCTTCATCACCTACATGAATATTAATTGTTCCTGCATACCGAGTACTCTGCTCATCAAATGTAACAGCCTTTGATACAAGAAATTTCTTTGTGGATGGACTCCACTCCATCTGACCTTAGTCTCTTCAACTTTTGACCTGTGATTCTTTCTGCATACACATGATAATGTTTGAATGTATTGAATACCTCTGATTTATCTTTGATCACATATATATTGATCCACCTGGTAGCATCCTCAACATAAATCACATAATATCTTGAACCATTAATATTCGAATCCTTTGATGGTCCCCACACATCTGTGTGTACCAACTCAAGCTTCTCTGAATACATGAAACCATGCTTAGTATATGATTGCTTATGAGACTTACCTAATTGACATGCCTCACATCTGTATGACATATGTTGACCTGCAACATCAGGTAATCCAAGCACTGAACCATTGTTAACCATATCCTTAATACATCTTTCATTGAAATGTCCAAGCTTTTTATACCAAAGATCTAACTCAAAGATCTTATGTCCTCCATAATGAACAAGGCATGACCAACATTACCTTGAATCTTCAATGTGAATAACCTTAGTTCTTTCTTCCCTGAAACAATTTGTTTATACCCATTGCTAGGGTCTTCCAGAAAAACTTCATCATTAGTGAACCTTACTTCATAACCTTTCTCAACAATTTGCCCTACACTTATTAGATTCTTTGGAATTGTAGGAACATACAAAACCTTACTCAAAAGAGTGCTCCCATCCTTGGCCTTCACTGATCCAATTGACTTAACATTGTGCTTTGTATTATCACCTATTTGAACTACATGATTACTCACCTTATTCTCCAAATCAGTTATCAAGGCTATGTAACCATTCAGGTGATTGTTACACCCCAAGTCAATGTAGAAGACTCTTTGGTCTTCACTTTGTAAAGCATAATTGTAGTAGGTATTGTTGTAGGATTGACTTTGAAAGCCTCTACCTGTATTTCTTCCAAAGTAACATCTACTACCCTTACCTATGAAATTACCTCTCTGATTTCTATTACCTCTTCCTCTTGAGTTAAAGTTCTGATTATATCTATTGGGAAAGATGGATGGATCCTCCAGAAGATTAAGTAGGTGCTGCTAATCCTGCTTTGCACCAGCCCTCAGTGACTCCAGATATGATTAGTAGACACCCTTAGCTTCCAAATGATACCAAGAAATGCTATATGTACTTTGGAAAAGGTTTGAGTAATGCCTTGATCAAAACAGATGAGTTTGTGAATCACAAAGCTAGAAAACTTTCTATTTTTGGTGTTGATACCTGCTCAGTCTTTCACTCAGTATGACCAGTACACTTACAATTGGCAAAATTCCTTCTAGAGGTATTCTATTAGCTTAGTAAGCTACCATTTGCAAGTGGAATCATTCAAAATGATAAACTATACTAGGAGAAATATCTTTAGCAAATTTATGGACACCCCCGACTTTTTAGGAAGTATGCAAACAAATACCAGTGAGCATTTCGACGGCGATTTCTCGAGATTGGCTGAACCAAGTTGCTTCAAACTTTTTATGCTTGTAGTATGCTTTGAGCTGGATCCATCAAGCTTTGCATCACTTGATTTGGTGAAGTAGGCACTGAGATATGCCTCTTTGAAGTTGACAGACTTGAAGTGGTACACTCAGAGAACACAGAGTTGATGTATGTGAATATATCTATTAATTGACATAATTATACAATCTCATTAGCATGATAACCATAGCTAGATGAGGTAATGAGGTATGGGCTTCAATGTAGCACTCATACACTCTCAGATACAACTGATAGATGTCTCGGGAAGTGAGCTAGAATGAGCTAAGCTACCTGCGACTTTTGACTTGCATCTTTTATAGAGTTGAGTTGAATTCAAATTCATAACTCCTAGAATCTTTCACCTAAAAAAGGTAATGAGATATTCTCTCAATCATCCAACAACTTTTTCCACGTCTCTAATCAAGTAGGTGTGTACATAAGAAATGCCAAGTCTTTTAGACTTTTACAATGAGTAAAATGGTAAGAAATTATAAGCATAAGTTCCTATGTTCCTTCCTTCAAGTGGTGTCTTCATGAAGTAATCCAAGCCAAATTGTGAAGGCTTGAATTGCACCAACAGCTCCCCCTCAAGCCAAACACTTTGGCTTAAGTCTTCATCTTCCATCTTCAATTACATCCTGCAATCCAATCATGGATTTGAATCTGCATAATTTGTTTCCATCCAAGGCTTTAGTGAGTAAATCTGCACATTGCATATTAGTAGACACATAGGTCAACTGAATGTCCTTGCTTAGCAACTTCTCTCTCACATAGTGGTAATGAACCTCTATGTATTTTGTTCTAGCATGATATATTGGATTAGCTGCAAGGTGAAGAGAGCTTGTGTTGTCTCCAAAGATAATTGGGGGCCTAGTGTATAGGCCTAGCTCTGTATACAAAAGCTTTAACCGAATAGCTTCTTGAGTGGCATTAGCTAGCCCTCTATACTCTGCTTCAGTGGATGACAATACCACTGTTGGTTGTTTCTTGGCTGACCAAGAAATAGGTTTATCACTTGCAAAAGATAAGTATCCTGATGCGCTCCTCCTATCATCCTTGCATCCTGCCCAATCTGCATCTGAATATACTTTAATGTCAATATCTGATGTATAAGGAAAGTACAAACCATGGTTCTGAGTTCCCTTTAGATACTTCAAGATCTTCTTTGCAGCCTCAAGGTGAGGTACCCTTGGTTTGTGCATGAATTGACTTAGCACACTAACTCCATATGCTATGTCAATTCTGGTCAAGGTAGCATAATTCAAACTACCTATCATACTTTGATATCCTGTAATGTCTTGGACTTCATCCCCTTCATGAGCACTTAGCTTTAGGTTGACCTCCATTGGAATACTTGAGACTTTAGCATCCTGCAGGTTAAACTTCTTCAACATGTCTTGTACATACTTTTTCTGAGTGATATATATACCTGAATTAGTATAAACCAACTCAAGTCCTAGAAAGTACTTCAATAATCCAAGATCATTGATCTTGAACTCCTTCATCATCTAGTTTTTGATGCTTCTGATTCCTTGGACATCATTACCTGTAATGATGATGTCATCAACATAAACACAGAGATAGATTACCTCTGAATTGCTCCTTTTAATAAACAATGAAGTATCTGCCTTGCTCATAGTAAACCCTTGGTCTTGGAGGTATGTTTTCAGCCTATAGTTCCATGCCCTAGGTGCCTGCTTCAATCCATATAGAGCCTTCTTCAATTTACAAACATAATTTACCTTCTTGGGGTCTTCATAGCCAGGTGGTTGTGACATGTAGACTTCTTCAGATATCCACCCATTCAAGAAAGCATTCTTGACATCTAATTGGTACATGTTCCAATTTTTGGATGCAGCTACACTCACCAATAATCTGATTGTTGGCATCTTAGCCACAGGAGAAATGTCTCCTCATAATCAATGCCTTGGGTTTGTGCAAAACCCTTGGCTACCAACCTAGCTTTGTACCTGTTGATTGTACCATCAAAGTTCCTCTTTAGTTTGTAGATCCATCTGGATCCTATCACCTTCATAGAGTCCTTCTTGGGTACCAAGTCCCATGTGTCACTCTCCTTGAGAGCTTCTATTTCTTCATCCATAGCTCCTTTCCATTCTGGTTTGGTGATTGCCTCTTCATATGAACCTGGTTCTTCACTTAACAAGTCCTTTGCCAGATACATTGAATGTTTAGTAACAAGGGATGTATCATACCCATATCTGATAGGTTTTTTTCTCTCTATCTGAGATCTTCTAGTTGACTGAGTTGAGGATTCTGGAATATCCTCTAGCTCCTTCATCTTCATCTTTCCTTTGGACTTCCATGCCTTGAATTCTTCAATATTGATTGTATCATCATCTTCTGAATTTGAGTCTTCCTTTTGGATTGAATCCTCCTTTGAGAGTTTTGGAAACTCCTCTTCCAAATCATAGGGTAGACTAACCTTCCTGCATTCATTCTCATACCATGAGTCATTCTCATCAAAGATGACATCTCTGCTTACCTTGAACCCTTTATTGGTTGGGTTGTAGAATCTGTACCCTTTTTGATTCAAGTCATAACCAATGAAAATACATTTTTCTGCTTTAGGTTCTAGCTTTCCCCTTACCTGTGAGGGAATATGCACATATGCTATACAACCAAAAATTTTGCAACGATCTAATGATGGTCTCTTTCCATGCCAAGCTTCATAAGGTGTCATTCCATCAAGTGACTTTGATGGCAACCTGTTTATGAGATAGGTGGCAGTAGATACACTCTCTGCCCAAAGATAATTTGGCAACTTTTTTTCATTAAGCATGGACCTAGCTGTTTCAACAATAAGTCTATTCCTTCTCTCAGCTACCCCATTTTATTCAGGTGAGTACCTTGTGGTTATTTCCCTCTTGATGCCTCTTTCCTGCAAGAAGTTCTCAAACTCATTTGAGAAGTATTCACCTCCTCCATCTGACCTTAGCTTCTTCAAGTTCCTACCTGTTTGATTTTCAACTAGTGCAAGATATCTTTTGAAACAATTAAACACTTCATCTTTGTGCTTCATAAAATATAACACAGTCCATCTGTTATAATCATCAATGAAGGACACATAGTACCTTGATCCTGAAATGGAGGGATCCTTGCTAGGTCCCCAAACATCTGTGTGTACCAAGTCTAGGTAGTCTTCATGCATAAAACCTTTCGTTGAGTAGGGCAATCTGTGAGACTTACCAAATTGACAAGCACCACATTTGTAAATCATGTGTTGCTTGGATACATTAGGTATCCCAAGCACACATTGGTCCGTACTCATTTGCTTTAAGGTCCTTTCACCTATGTGACCTAATCTCTTGTGCCATATTTCTAATTCTGAAAGTGTTTGATCCTTGTAATTGTATAAAGCAATGTTTTTGGTGTCTTCTAGCTCAAAAGTAAATAATCTACCTGATTTTTCTCCCTTGGATATCCTTTTGAATCCATGTCTTGGGTCCTCTACATATGCTCCATGTTGATTGAACCTGACCTGCAAACCTTTCTCCACAATCTGACCAACACTCATTAAGTTTTTGGTAATGGTTGGTACATAAAGTACCCTGCTCAATAGGTTCTGGTTACCATCACAAGTTTTTACATTTCCAATCTTTACTACACAATGCTTAGTATCATCACCTGTCTGTACTTGATGTTTGCCCTTTGGTTCCTCAAGATCAGAGAGTAGTGCCACATTGCCAGCTACATGATTAGAACACCCTGAATCAATATAAAACAGATGATCATCATTGATACCTGACTTGGAAGTCATATTCATGATCAATAGGGAGTCATCTTGCTCCTCTGTGTAGTTGTTGTAGTCTTTCCTATTTCTGAATCCTCCTTGGTAGTTACCATTATGGTTGTTGTTGTGATTGTTGTTGTAGTTATTGTTGTAGCCATTGTAGCCTTGGTGTTGGTTGAACCTTCCTCTACCTTGAGAGTATCCACCTCTTTGATAGCCTCTTCCTCTCTGATTTTTGTATTTTCTGTAGCACTCATCTGTGGTGTGGTTAGACAGTCCACAAATGTTGCAATTGTAGAGTCTCCCCCTATCTTGCTTACCTCCTCTGCCCCTGCCTCTTGAAGATCTACCTCTCCCTGCATAGTTGGCTTGGGAGGTAGAACCTTCATCTTCTTGCTTTTTACCTTTACCTTTGTCTTTAATCTTTTTATCAGTATATAGGGTAGAAGGAGTGTTACCTTTAGATGTATCTCCAACCTTTGTGAACTTTGCTTCATGTGTGAATAGTTGGCCCATCAGAGTTGTGAGATCTGGGGTATGTATGTCCATGTAGAGATCCAATGCAGTGGTAAAGCTTTCCCACTTATCATCTGCCTTTAGTCCATTGGTTACTTGCCTTACTATTTGTTCCTCTTCAATCTCCTCTCCTATGCTTGCCAATTGATCTGCCACATCCTTGATCTTGGTCACAAATTCTGAGACTGATTGCTTTGGTTGCTTCCTAAGGGTTGTGAATTCAATCCACAATTGATTCTTCTTGGCCCTTGTATTAGATGAAAAATATGATGACAAGGTTTCCCAAGTTTCTTGGGAAGTCTTACAATTCCTGATGTGAGGTAAAAGGAAATTAGATATAGAGTTAAGAAGATAAGACCTTGCCAATGCATCTTTTGCACACCATGTATTAAGCCTTTCTTGTTCTTCCTTGGTGGGTAGACCCCTTGCTTTGAATGAGGGCAATTCCTCATCTCCTGAGATGAATCCAAACAGACTTCTTCCTTGTAGATAGGTCTTCATCCTCAGAGACCAAGCTTGATAATTGTTCCTGTCCAATTTATCAATGAATGAAGGAAAACCATCTCCCATGTTACCTTGTTTGCTCTGATACCACTATTGGGAAAGATGGATGGATCCTCCAGAAGATTAAGTAGGTGCGGCTAATCCTGCTTTGCACCAGCCCTCAGTGACTCCAGATATGATTAGTAGACACCCTTAGCTTCCAAATGATACCAAGAAATGCTATATGTACTTTGGAAAAGGTTTGAGTAATGACTTGATCAAAACAGATGAGTTTGTGAATCACAAAGCTAGAAAACTTTCTATTTTTGGTGTTGATACCTGCTCAGTCTTTCACTCAGTATGACCAGTACACTTACAATTGGCAAAATTCCTTCTAGAGGTATTCTATTAGCTTAGTAAGCTACCATTTGCAAGTGGAATCATTCAAAATGATAAACTATACTAGGAGAAATATCTTTAGCAAATTTATGGACACCCCCGACTTTTTAGGAAGTATGCAGACAAATACCAGTGAGCATTTCGACGGCAATTTCTCGAGATTGGATGAACCAAGTTGCTTCAAACTTTTTATGCTTGTAGTATGCTTTGAGCTGGATCCACCAAGCTTTTAATCACTTGATTTGGTGAAGTAGGCACTGAGATATGCCTCTTTGAAGTTGACAGACTTGAAGTGGTACACTCAGAGAACACAGAGTTGATGTATGTGAATATATCTATTAATTGACATAATTATACAATCTCATTAGCATGATAACCATAGCTAGATGAGGTAATGAGGTATGGGCTTCAATGTAGCACTCATACACTCTCAGATATAACTGATAGATGTCTCGGGAAGTGAGCTAGAATGAGCTAAGCTACCCGCGACTTTTGACTTGCATCTTTTATAGAGTTGAGTTGAATTCAAATTCATAACTCCTAGAATCTTTCACCTAAGAAAGGTAATGAGATATTCTCTCAATCATCCAACAACTTTTTCCACGTCTCTAATCAAGTAGGTGTGTACATAAGAAATGCCAAGTCTTTTAGACTTTTACAATGAGTAAAATGGTAAGAACTTATAAGCATAAGTTCCTATGTTCCTTCCTGCAAGTGGTGTCTTCATGAAGTAATCCAAGCCAAATTGTGAAGGCTTGAATTGCACCAACAATATCCACCATTATTCTGATTATTATGCCAACAATCATGAGCTAAATGATTTTTCTTACCACAAATCCAAAAGGCTTTGGCTCCATCTTTATTGCTTCTGCCTCTTCCTCTACCTTTGCAAACTCCTCTTCCTCTTAGGAAATGGGCTTGGCTAGTTGTACCTTCATCTTCATTTAATTGTTGCTTACCTTTGCTATTCTTCTTCTTGTCCTTTGAATACATTGCTTGACTTGCACTCTTATCAACATCACCTTTGACATCTTGCTCAAAGGTTAGCATATGTCCTAGCAATTGATTTAAGTCAGGAGTGAAATGATCTAGTGACCATTCACTAGACAAAACGAATGGCTTCCATTTCTCATATCCTCTCAAACCTATGAGTATTTGGCTTACCAATTTATCCTCTTCAATGTCTTCATCAACTGCTCCTAATGCATCTGCAATGTCCTTCATCCTTGTTACATAATCAGAAACAGATTGAGAGGCCTTCTTCTTGAATGTGGTAAATTCTACCCACAAAGATGCTTTCCTTGACTTTGTAGTGTTTTGGAAATGCTCCTCCAAAGCATTCCATATGTCACTTGCACTTTCAAGTCCTCTAGTATGAGGCAACAAGTAGTCATTGACTCCCATGTAGATAATGCTCCTTGCTTGAGCATCCTTCTAGTTGGAACACTAGGATCTTTAAACTCTGGTTTTTCTTCATCACGTGTAATGTATCCTATCAAGTCTTTACTCATGAGAGGAGCTTCCATCCTCATTGACCAAGATGGATAGTTTTCTCTATCCAATCTCTCTATCTAAAGAGAATCTCCCATCCTTTCTTCACCTGTGTATTAAATTCTTCAAACTTTATGAGGAATAAGTGTACCTTTACTTCGAATACAGTTGCCTTTGATCTTCTTGGTAGCTTCAGGCCTCCTTCTCTAGTTTTTCTTTTAAGCTCTCACCTTGTGAACCTTCAAATGTTGAATTCTGTATAACTCCAGCAGTCAGGGTCCTCCTTTCTTCTACTTTAATGATTCTTGATCTGATGCCACTGATCGAGAGTCTTAATCTCCAAACAAACAAGCTATCCTTGATGTTTGAGCACATCTATATCAAGAATAACTCAAAACTCTACCAATTTTGGAAGACCAATGTCAAAATATCAAGATTTGCACTAACTAGGAAGAGAGTCACTACACAGAAAAAGTCTGCTCCACCTAACTCATTAATTGACTGACCAAATGTGTAAATTTTCTGAAGAAATTTTGTACAAGGTGAAGCTAAAGGTTGCCCACCTTGTCCAAGTTAAAACATCTCAAAATATTTAGTAGATTATGAGATATGATCCAAACAATCTTCCTATGTCTGGAACTGTATTCTTGTATAGTCGACTTTGACACCTGCAACTTCTAACGCATGGTTCTCCCAAAATAGGCCCCATTTAATCAAATGCTTTTATGTTGGAGATAGGCGTCTGCGGAAGCACGCGAACAGCACAAGGAAGAAGAAGAAGCTTGGAGAACAAACACACAATACTGAATGTATTACTAGAGAATGTACAAAGATAAGTAGCCCATTAGGGCAATAGGCGTATATACAAGCCGGGGGAAAAAAACCTCCTAAAGAGGGGAAAAGTGCCCCAGCGATCCTAGAGTGTTTACACACATCACTACCTAAATATATCAACAAATCCCCCCTGGGAGTGATGCGGTGAACAAGTAGCTGGCACTCATGTATAAGGAAGTGCCAAGCTATGTGGAAGTCACTCCACAAAAGGAAGTAAGCCCAAAGCTTTGCGGAAAGCTTCAAACTTCTCCCTGGGCAGAGCCTTCGTGAAAAGGTCTGCAATGTTCTCCTGCGTGGGCACATATGCCAAGCTGATCTCCTCAGCAGAGAACCTCTCCCTGACATAGTGATAATGCACCTCAATGTGCTTAGTGCGAGCATGGAAAACAGGGTTCCTTGCAACTGCCAATACGCTCTGACTGTCAGTGAAGATGGTGGTGGCAGAAGACTAGCCAACACCCAAATCAACCATAAGGCGTCTGAGCAACACACACTCAACAGTCGCTGTGAAAGCTACCCTATACTCAGCCTCACAACTAGAAGTGGCCACAGTAGGCTGCTTCTTGCTCAACCAAGATATACATGAGTTACCAAGTATGAAGCAAAAACCACTGGTGGACACACGAGTGTCATAGCAACCAGCCCAATCAGAGTCAGAAAAAGCATGCAAATCTGGCGGTAGTGATCCCCCCTTGGGATAAAACAACCCAAGTAGCCGAGTACCACTCAAGTAGCGAAAGATGCGCTTAACCGCCTTCCAATGCGTGACTCCTGGGCAATGCATAAACCTGCTCATCTGTGAGACAGCAAATTGAATATTTGGCCGAGTAATGCATAAGTAAATCAAGCATCCAACAACCTGCTGATAGAGAACAACATCAAATGCATCTCCAACATCATGAAGACTCAATCGTAAACCTGTCTCCATAGGAGTGGCAATAGGCTTACAGTCTTCAAGGCCAAAACGCTGCAATAATGTGTCAATATATTTCGTTTGACACAAAGCCATTCCACCATCAACTTGCATAAATTGAATGCCCAAATAGTGATGCAAATGCCCCAAATCAGACATCTCAAATGAGGCATGCAAATCAGCCTTGAAATCAGCAATATTCTTCTCAATAGGACCAGTGAGCAGAATATCATCAACATAGACAACAATGATCAGAAGCACATCATTAGCATGCTTAACATATAAGGTGCTTTCAGTTGGACTGTTCTCAAAACCATGTGCAACCAGATAGGCATGTCTCTTCTCATAGCAAGCACGTGGTGCTTGCTTTAAACCATATAATGCCTTCTTTAACCTGCACACCTGGTTTTCATGCCCTTTCTACACAAAGCCACGGGGCTGAAAAACATACACTTCTTCATGCAAGTCACCATTCAGAAATGCTGTTTTAATGTCCAACTGATGTACATTCCAAGCATGATGGGCTGCAAGTGCACAAATGCTCCGAACAGTAGTCATACGGCATGTAGGTGCAAAGGTCTCATCAAAATCAATGCCTCTTTTCTGCGCATAACCCTTTGCAACAAGCCTAGCCTTATACCTGTCAACTGTACCATCAGGTTTACGCTTCAACTTGTATACCCACTTAGTGCCAATGGCCTTCTTGCCAGGAGGCAAGTCACATAAAGACCATGTACCATTCTTCATTATAGCATCATATTCAGATTGCATAGCAGCCATCCAATTTTCTAAATTCTGTGCTTCATCAAAAGAAACAGGCTCATTCTCATCACAGAGACTAGATGCAGCCATAGCATAGCAATCTGATGCAAAGGAGGCACTATGAGAGCCTGAACGAGTACGATATGACAAAGGTGCATCTAATTTGCTGTCACGCAAAGTCTGCACCAACCATTTTGGCATAGTTTTTGCCTGCTCAATATCAGCTCTCTCATCAACAAGTGCATCATGTAAATCTGCATCAGAAATGGAATGATCTGCATCATCATATGAAACCTGCAAAGGCTGAGAAGTTGCCTCATTAGGACCAGCACTAGACTGTCCACCTGTAAAAAGAGGCATCAAAGTATCATACATGACTTTGGAGCTAACAGATGTCTCCTTAGTACATGAAAGCAATGGCTGAATAGCATCTTCCACAAAGACAACATCACGGCTAACCAGAATGCGTTTAGTCTGTGGATGATACAGACGATAGCCTTTACTTTCAGAACTGTACCCAACAAAAATACATTTTACTGCCTTATCATCCAATTTTCTGCGATGTTGTTCAGGCAGTAGTACATATGCCAAACAACCAAAAACACGCAGATGAGCAACAGATGGCTTGCGGTCATGCCAAGCCTCATATGGAGTGATAGACTGCAACACTTTAGTGGGACACCTGTTCAGTACATATGCTGCACACATGACAGCCTCAAGCCAGAAACTATGAGGTACAGCCTAACTCTTGACCATACACCTTGCCATCTCCATGAGTGACCTGTTCTTTCGTTCAACAACTCCATTCTGTTGAGGTGTATACGGCACTGTACACTGGTGTTTTATCCCACGTTCAGCCAGAAATGCATTAAAATCAGAAGACATATATTCCCCCCCTCGATCAAAACGAAGGATGCCCATTTTACATGCTGACAGATTTTCAGCCAAAACCAAAAACTGTTTGAAGCACGTGAACACTTCGGACTTTGCCTTCAATGGATATACCCATGCATGCCTGGAAAAATCATCGATGAAAGTCACGAAGTAAAGATAGTTCCCAAAAGAAGGTGTTTGCATAGGACCACAAACATCACTATGTACAAGCTGCAATTTCTGAGTAGCCCGAACTGAACCATCTTTTGGAAAGGATGAACGCTGCATTTTTCCCAAAATACAACCTTCACAAACATGTTTTCCAGGTGCCTCAAGTTTGGGCAACGAGGACACCATTTCAGATTTCTGCAGGTGTAGCAAACTAGCAAAATTCAGATGACCAAAGCGTGCATGCAAAAGCTTTGCATCTGACATAGCCTGAATATCATTTACTGCACATGCCAAATCATTTTTAGATCTTTCATAGTCTATGAGCTTATACAACCCACGACATAAAATGCCAGAAGCAATAATAACATCGCCATTTGACAGATCATGAAGTGTACACCTGTCATCAACAAATTTCACAACCAAGCCAATCTTGGCTAATGTAGAAACTGATAACAGGTTCTTTTTGATCCCTGGCACAAATAAAGCATCTGACAAAGTGAAAGAACTACCATCAGTAGTAGTCAAAATGATCTTACCAACTCCCATAATAGGATAAGAGGAGTTGTTGGCGCATGTAATAGAATTCCCTGTAGGGGCAGGCTCGAGTGAAGAGAAGAAACTGTGCTGCGAGGTAATATGTTTGGTTGCCCCACTGTCAAAATACCAAACATCTGAGTCTACTACAGACATGCACTGCTCATGAGAAGATGGGTCAAAACTGTAGACAGTAGTAAACACCCATTCTTCTTCCTGCACAAGATTTGCAGACTCTGTTTTTGGTGTAGAGGCCTCTGCAACAACCATTTCAGCCTCTTTCTTCTTTGCCTCTTTAGCAACCAGTTTTGGACAGTTCTTTATGATATGATCATTCCCTTTACAGTACTTACAAATCAATTTTTGCTTTTCTGATTTCTTCTCATTTTTATCTTCCTTCTTCGAATATGCAGAATTAGCAGATTTTTGCTTAGTAGTTGAAGAGCTCCATTTTCCTTTGCCCTTCTGACTAGCCAGGAAAGCTTGATCTGCAACTCTCATAATGGACCTGTTCTGCCTGGACTGATCTTCCTGCAACAGAACAGAGACTAACTCCTCAAATGATAAGGCATTCGGATTGCCTTTCATCATCAAACAAAGAGTAGAAGCAAAACTCTGATATGAATCAGGAAGACCATTCAGAACGGTCTGCACAAGTGAGCTATCTGGTATAACCTCATCCGCAGAAATCGATTGTTCCTTTAAGTCTTTGATCTTCATTAGGAAACTGTCCATAGAATCACCTTAATTCATGTGCTCACTCTCCAACTGTTTTCGGAGGTAAGCAACACGAGCCTCATTCCTAGCTTGGTACAATGTGGTAAGTGTATATCAAGCATCCTTAGCTGTTCTACAAAAGCGAATTTGAGGAATAATGGCACGGTTGACAGACAAAGCTATCAATGCATGTGCCTAGGCATCTCTGCCATCCCAGCGAATCTGCTTTGCGGTAGGTGCAGCAGAAACAACAGCACGAATAGGAATCTGCGGAATATCATCTTCGACACCATCTTCATCAGCTCCAGCACCTGTATTTGCAATACTTGTAGTCGGAGGTGTAACAAGATGTCTTTCAACACCCTGCACAATGTTCCACAATCCTTTTGCAACCAATACATGTCGCATCATATAAGCCCATAATGGGTAGTTCGTACCATCCAACTTATCCTCAATAGCCAACATACGGAATACATCACTGCTTTCAGCCATGGCCGATGACTAAAATACCTTGATGCAGAAAATTGACTGTATCTCAAAACGTTGAACGGAACTACCCAGACGAGTTCTGCTAAACCTGTAGCAGACTTCGAGACGCTTAAACTGGCGAACAGAAATTGGTATATACCTTTGGCACAAAAAGATGAAATAGCCTACACAAGCGCTACGATAGTGTGTTCGGAGGCCAAAACGAGCTCAGATCGTGATTTCAGAAACATGCTGAGTATGCTCACCAAAATTCGTGCGATTTTGAGACTGCAAACGAAGGAGTGTCGATGGTGCCCTAGATGAAGCGACGACCTACTCTGATACCAATTGTTGGAGATAGACGTCTGCGGAAGCATGCGAACAGCACAAGGAAGAAGAAGAAGAAGCTTGGAGCACAAACACACAATACTGAATGTATTACTAGAGAATGTACAAAGATAAGTAGCCCATTAGGGCAATAGGCATATATACAAGCCAGGGGAAAAAAACCTCCTAAAGTGGGAAAAAAGTGCCCCGGCGATCCTAGAGTGTTCACACACATCACTACCTAAATATATCAACATTTTATACATAGATGGATCACCTTTCAACTTAGATTTTGACTCCTCATTTGTGTAAAACATTAAAATATGCACTGAGATCTGATCAATTCTTTGATCATCGAGATTGCACCTACTTTAGAAGACACTCATCACTTCTTCACATATAAATGTTCCCACACATAATTGTCTCAGCCTGTTTAGAATTAGGCTCTTGAATCTTAACCATAGATGCATTAACTATGGAATTAGACATCTAAAAAAGGATTCCTCAAATGGTCAAACACAGAAGGAGAACTCAACAGAATATCGGGCACAACTTTTCCTTTACTAAGGAAATTTTACATCTAGATGATGAGAGTTATTCACTTCACTTCTAAAGTGTCTAATGACTCTTACAACCTCTAATTCTTCATCTCTCCTACTCTCTCATACATGCCTCGAATTTCTACTTGTATATGTACAAGCTCATAGCCATAACAAAAGTATAAGTGAGCTAATTACAAGTTTAATATACATATGTATACGAGTCTTCATTTCTTGAATATGAACTATCTTCAAGCTTCATTCGATGGTCTTTTCTTCATCCTTTGACTTCAACCTTCATATAAAACATCAATTGATGGTTTTCATGCACCAACATTGAGGTGTTTGCTTGAAGTTGTATATCAAGGAAGATGTGTTATGCCTAATGCCACTCTTAGAAAACTTAGTGATGAATGCTTCAAGAAGTTGGTCTATATTTTTGTACTGATCTTGGTGAAGCGGTTGAAACCAAGTCAATATAGTAGTTATGCCAAAAGCATTGTATTGAGTGAACAAGTCTTCAACTTGTTCAGATCTCAAAACTTGCCTGAACTTTTCGACATGGTCATACGGGTCTCCTATGCCATCGAAGCAATTCCTCATCGACTTAATCAATTGTGTGGGCCTCAAGGTCCTCACGTGTCCTCTAGGCCTTGGCAGAGGGAATTCATCAACATTTCTTAGATTCGTTGGGTCCCTATGTCTCTCTTTGTCCATCCTATCCATCTCTGTCCTTGTTCTTTCTCTCCCCAGTGGGTTAGCAAAGCTCACCTCGGTTCTATCTCTACTCCTCTCTCTTTGAATTCCATGAGCCTGAGATGTTCCTGCTCCTTTGTGACCATAAGATACAGTGGATCAAGGTTGGGGAAAAAAAAATTCACCCTTCCAAGTGTAAGCGTGTCTTCCATGCTCTAAGATCACAAAGATCCTCTCTTACAAATTATCTAGATAGGTCACTTTGCCTGGGCTATCAGGATCTTTAAATTCATAGATGGTAAGTGCTCCCACTCCATTAGGCTGCTCAGATTTATAACTCCAAAAAGCCTCATCTGTATCTTGATTAAAAAACAAATCTATGCTCCTATTGTCTTGGGGAACCCACTCTGGAGTGATTATTCTAGTCAAAACCAATTTGCCTCGAGGGGTTTTTGGATCTTTTCCTAAGTTCCCTTGCTCACTGTCACCTATTTTGGTCTTTGAGATTATGTTGCCAAATTCATCCATCCTTTGCGGTTGGCTAGTGACCACATACATTGTTCCTTCTTTGTCTATGTAGGAACCTGTAGAGGAGGTACTGGGGTATCTACCTTTAACAAGAACATGCGGCAAGTACTCCAGTAATTCAACCACTCAAGGGAGGTTCTCCTTAGGGAAATGTACCCTTTAACACTTCTATGAGCAGGCAAATATCAATGATTGCACAGAGTTGTGAATACTCAAGAAAGTATTAATGACAAATGACAATAATGGAAGACCATCCACTCCTTAGTTCCAATCAGATGATTACAACATAGGCAAGGAGATGCTCAAAAGTTCATGCTCTGGGCTAACATTCAACTCTAGAACTAAGCAACATCAATACAAGGGATTCTTCCAATCCGTACAATGGACACAACTAGATGTAGACTAGCACTGATCAATACAAAGTATGAAGACTTGCTCTAAGGGAAAGAGCACGAAATACCAATGACTCACACTGAATGACAAAACCAAGCCACTCTCTTCACACTATTGTGCTATTAGCCCTCCACTGGGAAGCCCACGCTTTGTATCCTCACCACAGAGTGACTTCCTACAGTAGGCTTGAAGCCACAAGGTGCAAAGAGAGGACCTCTGTACGTATGTATGTAAATGTATGTATCTGAATGTATATGTGAATTGTATCCCAAATCAACACAAACCCATTGCTTTTATAGGCTCCAATAGACCAAGAGGGCCTTGCCGA
This sequence comes from Ceratopteris richardii, assembly GCA_020310875.1. NCBI lineage: Eukaryota > Viridiplantae > Streptophyta > Polypodiopsida > Polypodiales > Pteridaceae > Ceratopteris > Ceratopteris richardii. Next base: position 127,801,561 of record CM035439.1, on the reverse strand, counting down.
TTCCTCACGTTCACTGATCACGCGTCGGTTGATTACCCAAGATTGGAGGGGTAGATCAAATATTCCACTTGATTTGAATTGGATCCTCAAAAATAGGCAGTCGTCATGAATGGTTGGCGGCAATAGTCATTTTTCCACTTTCACTTTTACCACTTACACCTTTACTGTCACTTTTGAATGCAAGCTGAGAACCTCATTTTGTGCCGCCCGTGATGTTTGAATGACCCTGAGAAGCACATCCTCCACCTAATTTTTGTAGTAGCTTTTGATTCTTCATATTAAGTGGGCAGTGTGGGAGGTGAGTTGTGGGGAGTTGAGAGAGATTATGGGGTTTGTGGAGGGTTGTGGAGGGGTGTGGAGTTGTGTGGAGTTGTGTGGGGTTTGTGGGGTTTGTGGGGTTTGTTGGTTGGGTGGGAATAGGGGTGAGTTATGGGGAGTTGTGGGGGTTTTTGGTGTGTGGTAAAAAATTGATCCAAAGTTTCAAAGTTATTATTGCACCATTGGAAAGTACTCGTCGAGAACTTTCCAACGATATATAACACTATAGGGTTTGGTTGAGAAATGATCCTCCAAATGTCCATCCAAACTGTATAAGAGCCTTATGTAAGGTCGTGGAAAAATGTGGGATTTGTGGGGTTTGTGGGGGGGTTGTGGTGTGGTGGAGGGCTGTGAGGTGGTGGTGGTGTGGTGGAGGGCTGTGGGGTGGTGGTGGTGTGGTGGAGGGTTGTGGTGGTGGTGTGGAGTGGTGGAGGGCTGTGGGGTGGTGGTGGTGTGGTGGAGGGCTGTGGGGTGGTGGTGGTGTGGTGGAGGGCTGTGGTGGTGGTGTGGAATGGTGGAGGGCTGTGGGGTGGTGTGGAGTGATGGAGGGCCGTGGGGTGGTGGTGGTGTGGTGGAGGGCTGTGGGGTGGTGGTGGTGTGGTGGAGGGCTGTGGGGTGGTGGTGGTGTGGTGGAGGGCTGTGGTGGTGGTGTGGAGTGGTGGAGGGCTATGGGGTGGTGGTGGTGTGGTGGAGGGCTGTGGGGTAGTGGTGGTGTGGTGGAGGGCTGTGGTGGTGGTGTGGAGTGGTGGAGGGCTGTGGGGTGGTGTGAAGTGGTGGAGGGCTGTGGGGTGGTGGTGGTGTGGTGGAGGGCTGTGGTGGTGGTGTGGAGTGGTGGAGGGCTGTGGGGTGGTGGTGGTAGTGTGGTGGAGGGCTGTGGGGTGGTGGTGGTGTGGAGTGGTGGAGGGCTATGGGGTGGTGGTGGTGTGGAGTGGTGTAGGGTCGTGGGGTGGTGGTGGTGTGGAGTGGTGGAGGGCTGTGGGGTGGTGGTGGTGTGGAGTGGTGGAGGGTTGTGGGGTGGTTTGGAGTGGTGGAGGGCTGTGGGGTGGTGGTGGTGTGGAGGGGGTCAAGGTGATGGTGGGGGCCGTGGGGGTGGTGGGGAAAAGGGAGGGGACGGTGGGGTTGGAGGGGGTCGAGGTGATGGTGAGGCCGTGGGGGTGGTGGGGAAAAAAGGAGGGGACAGTGGGGTTGGAGGGGGTCGAGGTGATGGTGGGGGCTGCGAGGGTGGTGGGGGAAAAGAGGAGGGGATAGTGGGGTTGGAGGGGGTCGGGGTGAGGGTTGGGCCGCAGGGGTGGTGGGGGAGAAGAAGAGGGCTGGTGGAGTTGGAGTGGGTCGAGGTGATGGTGGGGCCGTCGGGGTGGTGGGGAAAAAGGAGGGGACGGTGGGGTTGAAGGGGTCGGGGTGATGGTGTGGGTCGCGAGCCACTGGGGTGGTGGGGGAAATGAGGAGGGGACGGTGGGGTTGGAGGGGGTCGGGGAAGAGAGATGGTGGTGTGGAGTGGTGGAGGGCTGTGGGGTGGTGGTGGTGTGGAGTGGTGGAGGGCTGTGGGGTGGTGGTGTGGTGGAGGGCTGTGGGGTGGTGGTGGTGTGGTGGAGGGCTATGGTGGTGGTGTGGAGTGGTGGAGGGCTGTGGGGTGGTGTGGAGTGGTGGAGGGCCGTGGGGTGGTGGTGGTGTGGTGGAGGGCTGTGGGGTGGTGTGGAGTGGTGGAGGGCTGTGGGGTGGTGGTGGTGTGGTGGAGGGCTGTGGGGTGGTGGTCGTGTGGTGGAGGGCTGTGGTGGTGTTATGGAGTGGTGGAGGGCTGTGGGGTGGTGGTGTGGTGGAGGGCTGTGGGGTGGTGGTGGTGTGGAGTGGTGGAGGGCTGTGGGGTGTTGGTGGTGTGGAGTGGTGGAGGGTCATGGGGTGGTGGTGGTGTGGAGTGGTGGAGGGCTGTGGGGTGGTGGTGGTGTGGAGTAGTGGAGGGTGGTGGGGTGGTGTGGAGTGGTGGAGGGCTGTGGGGTGGTGGTGGTGTGGAGGGGGTCGAGGTGATAGTGGGGGCCGTGGGGTGGTGGGGAAAAGGGAGGGGACGGTGGGGTTGGAGGGAGTCGGGGTGAGTTTGGGGCATCAGGGGTAGTGGGGGAAAACAGGAGGGCTGGTGGATTTGGAGGGGGTCAAGGTGATGGTGGGGGCCGCGAGGGGACAGTGGGGTTGGAGGGGGTCGGGGTGAGGGTGGGGCCGCAGGGGTGTTGGGGGAGAACAGGAGGGTTGGTGGAGTTGGAGGGGGTCGAGGTGATGGTGGGGGCCGCGGGGGTGGTGGGGGAAAAGAGGAGGGGACAGTGGGGTTGGAGGGGTCGAGGGGATGGTGGGAGAGAGGGAAATGCCGCGATACAGAACCATTTTCTAACTTGACTATAGGGTGTTCTAGTCCAAAGGGCTGATCTGGTTTTTAAATGGACAACAGATCTTCGCAGACCATCCTCATAAATGTGAGTGACTAATCGGTTGGTCTGGATATATTCCAATTGCATATTGTAGGGACCTTCTGGTTTTTCTAGTTATGCCACTCCTGAGCTACCTACGGGTCTCTCCATGCTGTAAGACATCTCAGAGTCACTAGTTTCTGAGTTTAGAGTGTAGGGGTAGTCACTCAACTGCTGGGCCCAAGACCTAGCAGTATGGTTAACACTAGCCTCTGACGACCTAACACTAAGACGGTCTCTCCCTAGGTGTCTTTCTGATCTCAGGTTCATATGCCCTACTAATTGTCCCAATGACCCTTGTACAACCATGTTGTTGATTCTTTGATACCGATTACTTGTTCCTTTTAATTTCTTGGGTACTTGTTTTCTTGTCTTTAGTTAAATGTCATCAGGAGCACTTAAGTGTGTCGCACTTGATGTCATCACCCACTTAGCTTAAGTTCTTTCCCCTTAGGTTGTCCCTTGACTGCAACTTACCTATTCTTAGACTTGAGAAATTAGAGTATCTTAGAACTTGAGTGTTCCTATCGTACCCTTAATCAATCAAAAGATCTATCTGCGCTTAGCCTAAGCTAGGAATGGACTGAGGGCTTTGAGAGATCTTCCAACCTCAAGTAGCTTTTCTTTATTGCACTTGTCTACCTAGGAAGCGTGTTCCCAAGCCTGCACACACAAGCACTTGCTTTGGTTTCTCCAAATGTTCTCGCAGATCCTATAAAATTCCAAGTTTAGCTCAAGTTTTTACCTTCAACTAATAGAAAAATTATTTCAAACACTTTTAACGACCCTTTTTTCCCCCTTTTGTGTTGCCAAAGAATTTCCTCTAGAGCTCCCTTAGTGTACCTACCCCTCAGAGGGTCAACTTCAAAATACCCTATCTGTAAATCAATGTAATATTCTTAGAAGAAACGATTGAGTTCGTGTAGTATTCACCACGAGCTTTCCAACAAGCTCTAGAGCTCAAAAAACGGATTTCATATGAAAACATTATGTCGATTCAGGGTTCAAGGGATTAAAACAGACGATCATGATCTTTCAAGATTTTAGTGTATTTCTCTCAGGCCTTTGTAATTGTATGGGTAATTGAGTGTGCAAATATGCCCAAAATTTAGCCCAAATTTTCAAAAAAAATAGCACTTTAATTTTTGTCAAAAATGCCTGTCTATCGTGATAGATGATGTCTGTCCCGATGGATGCTCACTATCACATGAGGCCTGTCTATCGTGATAGACAGTGTCTATTGCGATAGGCGATATCTATCATGGGGTCCTCCTGCCTATCGCGATAGACAATGTCTGTCGTGATAGAAAATATCTATTGTGGGGTCCTATATGTCGTGATAGACGGTATCTATTGTGGGGTCCTGTCTATTGTGATAGACAATGTTTATCGTCTCTCGTGTTTTGATCTATTGCAATAGACGGTGTCTGTCACGATAGACCCTATTTTTCATAGGGCTCTGTCTATTGCGATAGACGGTGTCGGGAAGGAGGCGAGGAAGGAGAAGAGCGGCACGGGGTTGGATCAAGCCCCGACATGTGTCACACTCCCTATTCGGTGAGTGGCATCTGCACGCTGGGTGCCTCACCCTCGATATGGCGTCTCGTATCGTGGGTCGTAGGTCTGCACCTCGAAAGAGAAAGACAAGGTGAGTGGTTGCCTCGCATGTGGAATGTAAGCGTCGTGGGTGGAAAATCCAAACACCATGCTAACACACAAAAGTCACCAGATCAGTGTGCAGACAAAGCTTAATAATACAATGCAAATATAGCTGAAGCCGTCCACTAAAATCTCAGTAATACACTGCTTCCCACTACAGAGTGCATCGGCGATACGGAAAGCTGCTACAATGCGGAACGGTGATACAATATGCTGCCTAGAGTGCAGATTGGCCAAATATAAGGTAGACCTCCCGCTACAGTGTGATAAGATGTCCACGAGTCTCAGCTTTAGTCTTTGCGGTCCAAGCTTTACTTCTTTACTTCTCTTTATGGGGATTACTCTTTACTTCGGTCTTCAATCACTTTCTTCACTTCATATAATCTCAAAAATCATCAACCGGCAGAACCTGGAAAGAAGAACCATAGAAATGTCCACGGGGGGGACATAAAAAAATAATTAGTACATCTTGAAAAGATTACAACATAATCCTTTTGCTTTTTGCTTTGATTCTCACTTGGATTTCTAATGAAGGGATGTAGTGTTTTGCAATTCATGAAGTAAGCTTAAAGATTTTTATATTTGAAGTTGAATATTTCTATCTTCTTGAAAAAAATAAGATCAGTGTTTATTTCAAGTATTTGAATGGATATCTTATGTTGTCAAACACGTAAGCTTGTTTTGTTGTTGAATTTGCTCAAATTGTTAAATCGTTTCAATCACATTTGATTTTGAAGAACACCAAAAAAAGGAAAATCATATAAGGGATCTTTACTAGAAAAAATCGATCTTCATCTCATACCAAGTCGTCCCTTGGTGGTTGCTCACATTCGATCCTCCTTTATCATGGAGTGTGTGTCTTCTTGTGCCTTGTTAGAGTGGCGACATCTAGATTAATTTTCCCTCTCTCACTAATAAGCTATGGAGAGGCTTGTGTTTGCTAAGCATTCATCCTTTTCCCTTATCCTTATTGCTCTGCCGACCCAGCTTAGAATCCTCTCTCTCTCTCTCTCTACAACCACTCATCTCTTTTTTTGTCTCGTAAATTCTATGCATCTTGTTAATTAGGGCTCTCTCTATTTGCGTTTTGCTGCCATAGCTCATCTCCATTCATGCCTCTCTCTCTCTATTTTTCTTCTCTGAATGTTCTTCTATGCCATCGCACGTCGATCTGAGCCGTCTGTCTGCATCGATTCATCTCGTCTCTGTCTCTCTCTCTCTCTTTCTCTCTCTTTCTCTCCATAGCTCTCTAAAGCATCGAACTTTTCTATGCTCATCACTTCTCTCTCTCTCTCTCTTTCGGCAATCTTGAGTCTACATGCATCTGCTACCTCATCCTCTCTCTCTCTCTTTGTCTCTCTCTCTCTCTCTCTTTGTCTCTCTCCTCTCTCTCTCTCTCTCTCTCTTTCTCTCGCAACTCTGTGTCTTCACAATTTTGTGTCTTTAGCTGCCAACAGTGCAGCTCTCTCTCTCTCTCTACCTCCTCTGCAATGACATGTGGCTCCAAAATCTCCTGTGTAGTGCTGTTTGCACTCTCTCTCTCTCTCTCTCTCTCTCTCTCTCTCTCTCTCTCTCTCTCTATATATATATATATATATATATATATATATATATATATATATATATATATATATATATATATATATATATGTCTCTCTCTCTCTCTCTATATATATATATATATATATGTGTGTGTGTGCGTGTATATATATATATATATATATATATATATATATATATATATATATATATATATATATATATATATATATATATATATATATATATATGTATTCTACAATGTGCATGTCATGATCTGATCCACGTGACCCTATAGCCGACTTCCAGCTCATGGCATCTCTCTCTCTCTCTCTTTTTGTCCTCTGCACGTCATGATCTGCTCCACGTGACCCTGTAGCTGACGTCCAGCTCCTGCCATCTCTCTCTCTCTCTTTCTTTGTCTCTCTCTCTCTAGGTAACTCTCCTCTGCTCCACACATTCGCGTGTTGCATCCAACCATCTCTCTTTGTAGCCTTCTGCATAGCGCCAATGGGTCTATGCCCCTCTCTATCTACCAATGCCTGTGCACCAACTGCCACAACCTCTCTCTATCCAATTGTTTACAATGCCGCGTCTCTGAGCTTTTGGATTGCCACAAGAGCATCGAATCGCTCTCTCACGGATATCCCTCCAGCAGTCATCTGCTCGCTTCGTCTCTCTCTCTCTCTCTCTACATGCGTGATTTCTCCTCCATCTCTGTGCTTGGCTTGCAACAATCAGTTTCTTTATGTTGGGAGAATCTGTGTTCAACTCAGCCGACCCTGCCTAACTCTTTTTGATAGAGTAGCACCTGCCATATCTCTCTCAATGGTTGCAAGTGCCGCCACCATCTCCTCCACGCGTTCTCTCTACAGTGCACCGACAACCAGGTGCTGATCTCCCTCTCCCCATGATAAGGAAGTTGTGAAGCACCACATGCCATTGGTCCCATCGCCAATGTCATCAAGGCAATAGAAAGCATCTCTCATGGTCTCTTGTCTGCTAACTGATTCCATTCATATGATTTCTAGTCGTTCATGCTTCATGCAAAACCATAATAGATATTTGCTATCTTCATTCTACATGATTTTCTTAAATTTGTACATTCCTTTATCACACACAAAAATGCAATGCAAATGCTCTTTTGAAAAAAAAGACAGATTTCAAATCAGAAACATTTCACCTGATCATTTTGCTCAATCTTCATTGTTGATTGATCTAGCCATTCTTCAATTTCATGATCTATCATTCTTCATCTGCATCAACCTCAGTATCATTAGCATCCTCTAGTAGCATCATCAATAATTATCATCATCAATCATCATCATCAATCATTATCATCTTTATCATCATTCATCATCATAAACCATCATCAGCATCAACCATTAATCATTTTCATAATCCATCAATCATTATTCAGCATCATTCATTAATTATCATAATTCATTAATCAATCATTATTCATCAATCATCATCATTCATTAATCATCAATCATTCATCATCAATCATTATCATTCATCATCATTATCATATATTCTCATAAGTTTTCATTATGATTCTTGTTTAACCATCCTTCAATATTTGCAAACATATCTTGAAAAGTTAGATTTTTTCTTCTCTTGTTCTTTTTCAAAGTCTTAGCAGGCTTCAAAGTCGCCTTTACATTCCCCTCAATTTGTGCAATAATATCTTCAAGCAATTGTTTTTCTGCTTTGTTAACTTGTCTATTAGATTTTATATCTTCTTGAGTCTCTTCTTTACTCTTTTCTAGTTCAATCAGTTTATCAAAGTTTAATTGAGACTATGGCTTCGTAATTTTCTCTTGATCAAATAGATCCTCATTAGCCAAAAGGTTTGGATCAAATGAAACATATACATCGTGGTCTTTATTTGAATTCTCTCGAGTTTCTTTATCACATTCTCTTTTATCGATTTCCATTTGTTCTCTTAATATCTACAGAATATTTTGTTTTTCAACCTTAATCTGTCTACTTTTGGTTTCTTCAGTTGGTTTCTCTTGACTTTGAATAAAATGCATACTCTTTTGTACATCAAATTTATAATTTTCATGCCTTTTTGGTCTCCACATCTTTTGAAATGATTTCGATCTAGTTTTGGTCTCGTCAAAATATTCTATCATCCCACCTTTTCCTACATTCAAATGCAAAGGTATCTACTCTTGATATTTACAAATTTTACCTTCATGTTCACTTACTAGTCTCTATCTGCATGCACTCTCATATGCTAGACAATCCCAGAACATATGTCCAAACTGATCGCACCAAAAACATCGTATAGGTCTCTTCTCAGCCCAACTTGATTTCCTAGGCATCACTCTAGGCGTGGATCTTCTAAGACCTAATGATTGTTTATGTGTAGATATGCTTTGACTTTTACCTCATGTTCATGGTCACATTTCAATGTTTGTAGGTCTTTAACTTGATTAGTCAACATATCAACCTTATGTTTCAATTCAAAAATCTCCGAATCTATTTCATTTTATATGTCTTTAATACTTATGCCTTAGCTCGATAGTGTCAGATATTGCATTTATCATTTGCATTAGGGTCATAACAATGCCAAACTTTGATTTTATAGATTCATTCGTTTTAATTTCCATTTCCTTAAATCGCTCTTCATATTTCCTAAACTGTTGTTCAATCATTTTATTCATTCTAGTTTTCTTCTTCTTATGATCTAAGCTGAGAAGTAGATTCTTAATCTATGCGTCAATGGAAAAGTGCACACTCGTATGATCAAAACTGATGCAAAAAGTGGATGATCAAAGTCAAGCAATCAAAAGCAATCTTTCTATTCAAGTGTGTGGAACAATGCAAAAAATTCAAAGAACTTGAAATGCTAGTACCTTGAATATCTGATTCGACGCCGAGGTTCCTGTATCTCTTTTCAAGGAGTGGGTGGTGTGTCGAGGATCGCTGGGCAACCACCTTGCTTCATGTCGGGTTCAGGTTTCAGGAAGGAGGCGAGGAAGGAGAAGAGCGGTGCAAGGTTGAATCAGACCCCGACATGTGTCACACTCCCTATTCGACGAGCGGCATCTGCACGCTGGGCACCTCACCCTCGGTATGACGTCTTGTATCGTAGGCCCGCACCTCAGAAGAGAAAGAAAAGGTGAGTGGTTGCCTCGCATGTGGAAGGTAAGCATCATGGGCGGAAAATCCAAATACCACGCTAACACATGGAAGTCACCGGATCGGTGTGCAGACAAAGCTCAATAATACAATGCAAATATAGCTAAAGCCGTCCAATAAAATCTCAGTAATACAATGATTCCCGATATAGAGCGGGTCGGTGATACGGAAAGCTGCTACAATGCGAAACCGTGATACAATATGCTGCTGCTATAGTACAGATCAGGCCAAATATAAGGTAGACCTCCTGCTACAATGCGAGAAGATGCCCATGAGTCTCGGCTTTAGTCTTTGTGGTCCAAGCTTTACTTCTTTGCTTCTCTTTATAGAGAGTACTCTTTACTTCGGTCTTCAATCACTTTCTTCACTCCAAAATCATCAACCAGCTGAACCTGCAAAGAAGAACCACAGAAATGTCCACGAGGGGGACATAAAAAAATCATTAGTACATCTTGAAAAGATTAGGACATACTCCTTTTGCTTTTTCTTTGATTCTCACTTGGATTTCTAATGAAGGGATGTAGTGTTTTTCAATTCATGAAGTAAGCTTAAAGATTTTTATATTTAAAGTTGAATATTTCTATCTTCTTGAAAAAAATAAGATCAGTGTTTATTTCAAGTATTTGAATGGATATCTTATGTTTTCAAGCACGCAAGCTTGTTTTGTTGTTGAATTTGCTCAAATGGTTAAATTGTTTCAATCACATTTGATTTTGAAGAACACAAAAAAAGGAAAATCATATAAGGCATCTTTACTACAAAAAATCGATCCTCATCTCATGCCAAGTCGTCTCTAGGTGGTTGCTCACATTCGATCCTCCTTTATCATGGATTGTGTGTCTTCTTGTGTCCTGCCAGAGTGAAGACATCTAGATTAATTTTCCCTCTCTCACTAATAAGCTACAGAGAGGCTTGTGTTTGCTAAGCATTCATCCTTTTCCCTCATCCTTATTGCTCTTCCGGCCCAACTTAGAATCCTCTATCTCTCTCCCTCTCTCTCTCTACAACCACTCATCTCTTTCTTTGTCTTGTAAATTCTGTGCATCTTGTTAATTAGGGCTCTCTCTCTATTTGTGTTTTGCCGCCATAGCTCATCTCCATTCATGCCAATCTCTCTCTCTCTCTCTCTCTCTATTTTTCTTCTCTGTATGTTCTTCTATGCTGTCGTGCATCGATCTGAGCCGTCTATCTGTGGCGATTCATCCCGTCTCTCTCTCTCTCCATAGCTCTCTAAAGCACCAACCTTTTCTATGCTCATCACTTCTCTCTCTCTCTCTCTCTCTCTCTCTCTCTCTCAGCAATCCTGAGTCTGCACACATCTGCTGCCTCATCGTCTCTCTCTCTCTCTCTCTCTCTCTCTCTTTCTCTCTCTCTCTCTATCTCTCTCTCTCTTCCTCTCTCTCTCTCTCTCTTTCTGTCTCTCTCCCTCTCTTTCTCTCTCAACTCTATGTCCTCAGCCGCCAACAACGCAGGTCTCTCTCTCTTTGCCTCCTCTACGATGACATGTGGCTCCGAAATCTCTTGCGCAGTGCCATTCTCTCTCTCTCTCTCCCTCTCTCTCTCTCTCTCTTCATCATCCGTTAGTTCCATGTCTCTGTGCATCTCTCTTTCTCTCTCTCACTCTCTCTCTCTCTCTCTCTCTTTCTCTCTCTCTCTCTCTCTATTTCTCCTTTGCACATCATGATCTGCTCCACGTGACCCCGTAGCCGATGTCCAGCTCCTGCCTTTTCTCTCTCTCTCTCTCTCTCTCTCTCTCTCCACGTAACTCTCCTTTGCTTCGTGCATTCATGCACTACAGCCAACCATCTCTCTCTCCAGCTTTCTATGCAGCACCAACACGTTTATGCCCCTCTCTCTCTACAAATCTCTATGCACTAGCTTCCATAGCCTCTCTCTATCCAACTGTCTACAACACCACATTTCTGAGCTTTTTGATTTCCACAAGAGCACCGAATTGCTCTCTTACAGATATCCTTTCCGTAGTCGTTCACCCGCTCCATCTCTCTCTCTCTCTCTCTCTCTCTACATGCACGATTTCTCCTCCATCTCATTAGGGGAAAAAGTGAACCCTACATGGGCCTTGTAAGGATTTTTAATTTTTAAGGATTAAAATTAAGATTATAAAGATTAAAAGGATGAAAAATACCACTAGTGGTTTTCTTGATTAAAATATAGAGAAAAAAAGGCCACAACTGAATTGGTTGGACAAGATTAAGACCATTGGATCTTTGATAGTGAACGACTAAAATTGGAAGGCGTGAGCAGAGCGCAATCATTGCGTGGATGGGCGTAGTAGAGAGAGAAATCGAAAATCACAGTTGCAGTAGAGAGAGATCAAAAATCGCAGTCGATGGGGTCCATTGATTATCCTTCATCTAATGGTCTAGAGTGAATCATGCTGATCCGAAAATCGGAGGCTCTCACAGCCATTAGATCTTTGCAAGATCCAAGGGGCATGCGTGATTTCTGCTGATCTACATCTTCCCTTGAATCTTAGATGTCTGATGAATGGCTAATCCAACGATGCAAAACAAATGGCGCCTTTTCATACAATGAGTGATCCTAAACCGTTCGATGGGAAAGCATATCCAATGGTCCGCATCATCTGGTGCATCTCTTTTTGCAATTTACATGCAAACCACACGATCTCTAGATGATCCAATGGTCTATCTTCCATGGAGCCTTGACTTTTGCAAGATTACACCATCCGTTGGATCATTTGGACCATCGAATGGTTACGATTCAAAAATTTGAAATCTGAAACCACTCCACTATCGGAACCCATGAATTCATGGTGGTTTTAGAGGCTTTGACTAGCACAAACCAAGGGAAGGCTAGGCCTAGTCTAGTGGATTAAGAAACTAGACTGTGTCCACCACCCTCTTCTCATTGGTCCATCACTAATCACTCCTTAATCTAAAAGGCCCATGTAGGGTTCATTTTTTCCCCTAATGTTTGCGCTCGGCCTGCATCAATCAGTTTCTCTCTGCTGAGAGAATCTATGTGCAACTCAGTCGACCCTGCCTAACTCTCTCTAATAGAGTCGTCCGCCATATCTCTGTCGACCGGCTGCAACTGCCGCCACAATCTCCTCCATGCGTTCTCTCTACAGAGCACCGATAGCCATGTGCTGATCTCCCTCTCCACATGATAAGGAAGTTGTGAAGCACCACATGCCATTGGTCCTATTGCCACTGTCACCAAGGCAATATAGAGCATCTCTCAGATGATCGCTTTGATGGAAAAAAATCCTCTAAAAGACTTCTCACGTTCCTCCAACAAGTCCTTCAGTGCTCTCTCTCTCTCTCTCTCTCTCTCTCTCTCTCTCTACATGGCGGTAGAGCAGACCCGAACTCCACCAATCTCTCCCCTTCGTGCACCTCCACTCCCCTGTACTATGGTAAAAGAAATCTAATAGCTCAAGGTATTTACAACTCAAATCAGGCAGCCCAATAGAAGGGGATGCATTCCCCTCATCTGTGACCATTCAACAGTCGCATTCCATTGTGATTTGCATAGAAGATTTTGTTGCTCGTAACTTCTTGAGACCCAATCTGTGTGTAAGGCCATTTCGGATCATTAAAGACAATTGAGGAATAATGATTGATATTTGATGCTTTCAATGTCGTCTTTTCTATGCACTCAAATCCATAGTTATTCCTAGTTCATGCATTGAGTTCCCTGTATGAATAAGACAAGCATAAATGCTGGGAAGTTATACACCATCAGTTTTATTTTCATGAACTTGATCACTGGAACGATCAACTACATGCATACGCTAAAAAAATCTGAGTTTACACTTAGGTGATGATAGTATCCTGCAAAGTAGAAATCAACAGGAATATGTTTGTTGGCACAGCATAAAAAATTTTCACAGTTCATATTTAGATGGGAAAGAAATTTAACCGCGGTGAGTTTCTTGGGAAGGACAAGACTGCCATCCAGAGTATATTACCAGCAGCGTGTTTTTTTTCTCTATCGTGTATGAATCTACACAAAGTCATCCATATGTGCAAACGTGCATGAGCATTCTTATGCTTTTGAGTAAGGGATATGGAGGCAATTTGCATCTTCAAACTCTCTGATATAGTTAGACTACTTCAGCTTAAGAGATCGACAGAGAAGAACCGCTTGAAGGGGGAGTTTCATGTCATTCATTCTTTCCCAAACACCTGGGTGTACTATTGAACATGATGCCTTCACCCTTGGCATCTTACACCACTGAAGTCCAAGCCTTGAACTTATGAGGTGCATAAGAAAGAGTCACCTGAGTTTCCTTGTATGCATAATAAAGAGAATGTGAGATGTGTGTCTTTATGTGTCGAAGATGAGGCCGAGGATATCCTTCAAGATAGACTGTGCTAATTAAAATCATCCATGTTTTTGTCTTCTCTTCCTCGAGAATCATGATGACTTGGAGATTTGGAGTCATATATTGAGACACCCCAATAAAGCTCGGGACTGAACCATCGTATCTTGACATGAATTAGGAAATTGCCACAAAATACAAGCATTGTCTTACTCTTCGAAACTCTAGGAGCGATACCAATATGAGATGTCCCATTATTTCTACCTCCTTTCTATGATTCCCGCAACAGATTGATTGAACCCAATGAGAGAGAAATGGGTGGTAGATCATAGAAATCGCAAGGTGAAGGATCGATTTGATGACCGAAGGCCAAAAATCAAATATAATTGCAGTCCTAGAGCAAAGGTGAGTGCGTGAGAGAAACGTTAAGGTAGTGTGAGTGGGTGCAAGTGTGTGTGCTTGAGTAAACAACAAAGAGGGAGAAAGAGAGAGATGAGAGGACCAGAGTGTGTGAAAGATAGGTATGCGAGCAAGAGAAAGTGGGGAAAAGCAAGTAAAAGAGAAGGGCGAGGTCATGAGAGTAATCATTGAAGTAGGACATCTATTGGTGTATATATTTTCACGTCTCCCCTACAACTACATTGGGGTGAAATTTGGGGTTAGGGCGATAAAAGCTGGCCTAGCACCAAAAGTTTAAGCGAAATATCATTGTGCATAGGCATATTCCTTGGGGTTAGAAGCTGAACATTATCTTATAAAGATACCGCTTGATTTGATTATGCATCCTTTTCCATCATCAATGTTGCAACTTGATTTTGCAGATCATCTTTGTTTGCCCACACTTTCCTTAGCTCATCTTGAACTGTCTGGAGTCATTCTGTGCTATCCTGACGATTCTCCGTAATTTCTTCAATATGAATTTCCAAATCATTGATCTTGGTTGGTAGTGCTTGAACCTTTTCTTCCAAAATTGAAGCTCTGCCAGTGAGCACATCTTGCATTTTGATATTTTGTTGCTTCAATAGAAGCAGTTCTGCTTGCATCTTCTCCAACAGTTTTGGTGTACCTACTCGATTTATCCTTTTCCATATGCAGCGAACATAAGGTCAAAACTCTGGCTGCATTTGTCAGAGTAGTTGATTGAATCTAATATTCCTTCATGAACCATGGATAAATAATCAAGGAACACTTTACCATTGGTAGTCGTACTCCACCCGACTACATTTTCTAGGGATTAGGACATCTAGTAGTAAAAGTAGAGAAACGAATGTTCTTCTTGGATTGTCCCATCTCTGAGAACTTGTCTGTTTCAGGCCATTATAAAGTTGATGGTTGGGTTTGGTCCGTCTGAGTGCATTGTGACTCTGGAACTTGTTGTTGTTATTCTTCTGCTATTGGGCATTGTTCAACTTCATCTTCTATAGTTCTGTGTCATCTCTCAGCTTGTTCATCTACAACAAGATCTTCCTATTGCTTCCTTTGAATCTCTACATTCGTTTATTCTTGGATATGCGGGATCCTCTCTTCTTCTACATGTTGTGGTACTTCCTAGACAAGTCTTATGCAAGCATGTTTCTCTAAATTCATTGGATCATTATCATCTGGGACACGTCGTTTACCTTGCCGTTACTCTCTCTCACACAACAATTAACTCTTCCACTACGTCAAAGTCTTGTCAGTCAGGAAGAGGTCCTACCAGAATTAATAATGAAAAAAAACACTAATTTTTGTGTTTTAATACTTTACCTTCTTTTTCGGATGGCACATTCATCACACCTTCTTTTTTAGGCATTGAAATATGATTTCCGCCCAATTGATCTGGATGTTTGCTACAGCAGCATCAACCATTAATGAACATAAAGACAGAGAAATACCATAATGCTTACTTTGGATAGCAATTACCAATGTTTCTAGATGTAAGACAATTAGTGTCAGGAGGCCTTTCATACTTGTACTCTCCCAAGCAAGCCTTTCCAAACAACTTTTCCATCTCGTGAGTTGGAAATAATGTTTTAGGAGCAATAATTCCATTATTGTTGATCATGTGTTCTGATACAATATATGCTGGCCAATACTGTATTCAACAATACTATTCCCATCATGGTTGTAGACAAGCGCAACACACAATGGTGAAACAATAAAAAGGAACAAGTAAAAAAATGAGTTAGGTTGCTTAACGATTTAAATAGAAAATTGGAAAGGTTGTTGAAAATTTTCATGGATGTGAATAAAGTGCATGTGCTTGAATAGTGTGCATGGCATTGAAGACTGAGTCCTCATGCCAAATGATTAAAAATCCACCCAATCTAACCTCAAGTCATGGATATTGATGCATAGCTAATCATGCAGATTTGAAAGGGAATTTTTATTTGTTTTTTGTGACTACGACACTTATTAAGAAAAGAAATTTATATACAATATAATACAATGAGAGCTAATGCACTACATGCCCTATGGCCGAAGTTAGGACCCATTGACTAGAGTTCATAAAATATCGCCACCCAACATTGCTAATCAAAAAGTACCTAGACTAATTTCTGCATGAATCTGAAATGGACGTGTCCACCAAAGTTTGAATTTTCTCGCTTGTCTCTTAATTTTGGAATTAAAAAATAATACCAAATCATGGACTCAAAAAATAGGTGTCCACAAATGATGATCATGCTAGCATTGTTGGCAATGATGAACTTCTTGCATAAGCAAAACGCTATTATATCTATGTTCCTCCAATTGGCGCAAAGTATCCATCTAAAATATCAGAGATTCTTTTGGTAATAATCAATTTTGCACCGCAATACATAAACTAAGCACTGTGAATTCCATGAGTGCTATGGCGTCCATACCATAAACTAAATTGAAATGTGTAAATCTAGTTGAAAATTTATAAGAAGTGTGGTAATCCCATAAGGCTAAAGGTAAATACTATTCCCTTTTAGTCGAATATTCAAGAAGAAATTTTTGAAGCATTATAAGGAAGAATTTATTAGTACTTTCCACCAAACCATTTGCCTGAGGATAATACAGGGAACTGGGTTTATGTTCAATACAGAAATAATAAGTGATAGAGTTAATAAAAGGATTCAAAAAATGAGTGCCGCAATCGAAAACTAATTCCAATGGGAGTCCAAAACAAGGAAATAATTCAATGATTAAAACTGTTGGAACACATCCTGTAGTGGAATGCCTTAAGCTCCTAGCTTCTACCCATCTGGTACAATAATGAGTGCATGCAAAATGAAGGTTTTTCTTGAACACGTTGGAGGACCCCATTTTTGGAAAGGTTCTAAAGGGAGAATGGGTTGCAAAGGAAAACAATGTATATCCCGAGGTTCACTCATACATTGACAAGGATCATAGAGCTATACATTATCGTGAACATCCCTATGCCTTGACCACTAGAAATTCTGAAATGAGCTTCTCTAATGACAACTGTTACTTATGAGGTGGCACACATCGAAGCCAAACTCCAATAATATCCATGTAATAAAGATGTTCCAAAATAATAGAAATTTTTTGACTTCGTAAAGCTAACCTTTTTTGGTTCTAGATCATAAATGCGAGGGAGGCAACCTTATGGTCAAAAAAGACATCATTTCATCATATCGTGTAGGTGTTCCTGATTCTGAGGATAAGTCTCCATCGAGAAAAGAATCATCAATCCCATATGGAGGTTCACTGTTATCTAATTGTGATACAAAATCTGAAATAATATGCAAAGAACCGGGTTGATGGACTACATCATAATCAAATTCTTATAATATTAAAACACATCTAGCCAATCTTCCAACCAGATTTTGTTGTTTCACTAAATAAAGCAAAACAGAGTGATCCACATGAAACGTAAAAGAACGGCCCAACAAATTATGTCAGAATTTCTTAAATGAATAGATGAGTCCTAGACATTCCCATTCTATAACTAACTAGTTGCATTCAGCCGCAATAAGATGTCTTCTAGCATACTAAATAAGTCTAAACCAAGAACGGGCTGTCTTTTGTATTAAAACCAAACCAACAGCAATATCCGAAGCATCAACAAAGACATGGAAAGGCTGAGACCAATCTAGAGCTTGAAGTACTGGTGCCTACATGAGTAATGTTTTTAATCTCTGGAAAGCTAGATCACATTCCGAAGTCCATATGAAAGTTGTTGGTTTCACATGAGCAAGAACGTTTAAGGGCATCACAATATGCTTGAAACATTGTAAATGTTGGCCATGCCAATGGATTTGGCCCAAAAATGATAATACTTCCTCAAGAGAGCATCGTGGGGGTACTTCCAATATGAATTTAACTATATCCGGATCCACCACAATTCTTGTACTAGAGATAATATGTCCAAGTAATTTTCCACATCTTATTCTGAAGACCGATTTAGCTGGGTTTAGAGTCAAGTGTACTTCTTTGCACTTAGTGAAATACAACCTTAAATGTTGCAGATAATTTGCACTTAGATACTGAAAATCACCCAAAACCACCTGTATGAAACTCATTAAGTATGGAGTAAAACTTTGTTGCATACACCACTAAAACATAATAGACACGTTCCATAATCCAAACCACATTAGTGTACATGCAAAGAATCCCAAATTGGTAATAAAAGGTGTTTTTGGTATATCAACTTCTAACATTCTAACTTGAGTATAACCACTGTATCCATCTAAAAATGAGTACATTTCTCTGTCAGCAACTTCATCAAGCATTGTATCTAAAAATGGTCGTGGGAATGGGTATGGAAATGTGGTTGCATTCAACTTACAATAATCTACACAAATTTGTAGCTGCTTATTCTTCTTAGAGACTATTACAATAGGAGATACCCACTCTCGATATTCAATAGGTACAATAAATTCCAGCTTGAGTAATCTATCCAACTCTTCCTTTACCTATTTGAAAAAAATTGGGTTCATATGATATTGTTGTTGAATTATTGGGGAAGCATCTAGTTTTAACACAATCTTATGTTGATAAAATCTAGGATCCAACCCACTTATATCAGAGTAATTCCAAGCAAACACATCCTTAAATTTGGACAAGAGCAAAATTAATTCCTTCCCGAATCCTTTCAACAAATTTGCACCCATTTTTACCATTTGGGGTAGGCTATCAGATCCTAAATTTAACTGTTCAATTTGATATTCTTGGATGTGAACACTAGTCTGAGTAGAAAGATCTTCCTTAGAAATCCATGATGTATCTGCATCAAATTGGAAACATGCAGATTCACGATGTATGATAGCTGCAAGAGGGTCTTGCCTAAATTGCTATAATATTTCAAGTATATCAATCAGACCTACCATCCACAAATCATGATTAGCTTCTAGGAATTAGAGCTCTTTATCTTTCTTTAGGCCTACCATCATATGGGGAGGTTCTACAATGGACGACAGTTGAGCCTTCAGATAATGTTGTTTATCTTCTAGAGGAATATAATATTTCTTGTGATCTATCTTAAAAGTGATTGCTTGGGATCCCCAATCTTGATGGACCTTTGAATGTTTTAACCATGGTCATCTATGTAACAATTTATAATCATTACTTTTGCCAATTGGATCAATTACCACAAAAGTTATTTTAATAGGAACATTTTGGATCTTAATGGCTATATCTTTGATAAGACCAATAGGTTGCACACGGGATGGATCTACCATCCGTATATAGAATGGTAATGGTAGTATATCGGTCCATTGGAAAAGTAGAGATATTTACTCTAGATCCACCATCAATCAACACTTTGGAGATCTACTTGCTTTTATACCATACCGAAATTAGAGGTATCGCATACTCGACTAATTCATCATGAGCCGTGTCCATCCTATTGAATTGAGCTTGTTCTTCATTAGTGTTAATTGATCTTTGCTTTTGTGCTTCATTCAATATAGTATCCCAAAAAGCAAGGACTAATGCCAATAAGTCCCAAAGGAGTAATTGTAGGGTAGATTTGCAAAATATCTACTAAGAATCTACCGTACTATTGCTACCCTTTGAGATATTAGATTCCATAAATTGAGTGATTGGTGGAGGATATGTAATAGGGCTGGCTATCTGTTGGTATCGATCCTTGCATTGACGTAATACATGGACACATTTTTTTTCGCTACTCGATTATCCATTTTAATCCATTCCTATCTATTGGAACTTGCCTTTGAAAATTCACTCAGATCTTGTTTAGCCCATCCAACTGCTTGATCATAAATTTGGTGATGTGTAGTAACATCTGGAGCTACCATGGAATTAATGTTCATATGTAATTTTTCAGGATTAACTATCAAAGCAACTGGATCTTCAAAGGTTAAGGTTACCATGTTAGTCATTGAAGCCTTAAATTTGACTTCTTGATTTCTTCTATTTTAGTCTTCAGCATTGGGACAATCCACAAAAATGTGACCTAATTCCAGAGAAAACCGACATTGTGGTCAAGGATTACTCAAATCAATTAACTGAACATGATGTACAGAGGGTGATGAATACCATTGACCATTATATCGGGGTTTAGGTTGAATATGACTAGTTGTTACTGCTTGATTTCAAGTATTGTATCTACATTGATTTGTACTATGATTCATAAGGTTACAAATGACACAATAAAGTTGGTTTTCGAAAACAATTGGCAACTACATATCTTGGATTTTTACATTTGGTACAATATAGTTGGCTATGCGGATCAGTCAGTGCCAAAGTATTTGAGTTTACCATATGAATGGCTTCTAGAGAATGTTGCAAGATAGGATTTATAGGCTTTGAATTTCTTTCCAGTTGCTCCATAGTATCTATAATTTGATCCAAAGACCTAGTACCATCTAATGCAAAAAGAGATATTTTTTGCTTTAGCAAACAATTAAGCCCATCCATAAACCATCCATGTACCACATCTTCTTGAGGGCGTTCTGGTTCCAAAATTTATCACATAGTGCTTTGGAATAGAGAAGCATATTCTGCCATAGTTTGAGTCGATTGGTGCACCATATATTGCAAAGTGATAAATAATTGACCCATAGTTTTGGCTTTTTGAAATCATCTTAGCAACATTGTTTTCACAACATCATACGTTGCAAAGTGATTTGGAGCAAATTTGCTTAGCCAGCTAATGACTTCTCCTCCAAGAATAGGCTAAAAGACTTGACAGTCTCTAGCATGATCCAGATTTCCCTCCAACAAATCATACTGTGTATCAAAGAGATGAATATGTACATTAGGGTCATCATCAATTCTGCCACTAAACCGATTAAACTTCATTCCACTAGTTTGGTGCATATGGCTTGCCATTCGAATCGAGACTTGCCAACACTTCCACTCTTCATCAACAAGTATCCATGGGAATTCATCTTCTTCACTCTTTATTATGTCTTGGGACTCCGTCTCAAATATGACACCAACTTGCCTTTTCCACCTCAAAACCTACCTACACCTCCAACAATTGTGTCAACAATGGGTATGATAATAACCTTTTTTTCACCAAGGCATGTATTTGTTCGGATACATGATCACTTCCAAATTCGCACTGCCAAGAATATCTGTATACTATGAAGTAGATGATTCTGCCACTCCCAAGGTTTCCTAGTGTTCCTCATATCTCGAAAACCACTTACATGATCATGTTTGCATACTCCCTCTCCATTGCAGGGAATATGTACAAGAAATATGTCCATTTGTCCCCTTGTTGCATCATCACTTCACCTTTTTGAATGTTGTTTATAATTACCCCATCCCATTGTGGTTGCCAAATGTTTGCTCATTCTTTAACTTCTATAGCAACTAGTGGTTCGGGGAATGGGGGTTACCAAAATGAGTCTTGTACACATATTACACAGAAAACTACCAAGAAGAAATGGTATGGAGTATATCGAATTCAAAGGTAAAATGCACAAAGAATATGATAGAAGAACAACTCCTCATAGCAGACAACAAGGTACAATCTGGTTACATATTATATGTTCTTTCCTTCAGCATCTACTCTATGTCTCTATGTTTGCCTTGTCAAGAGACTCATAGAATACCCAATGAACCCCTTTAACTTCCTTAATCAGTTACAAATGAACACACTGCTTGGTGAGTGGTATTCCTGGGAAATTATGAGGAAACAAAAATTACAATATTTTGATTATTTACAAAATTAGATAATCCTACCAGCGACATCCTAACACAAGAAATCTAGATAAGTAATAGATGGCTTGTGACCATGCCAAGCTTTATATGGAGTGATCGATTATAGTGATTTGGTGGGATACTCTTGGAGAATTCATCAATAAAAGTCACAAAATAAAGCTAGTGCCCAAATGAAGGCATGTGCATGAGAATATATACATCACTATGAAACGTTGTAATTTATGAGTAGCTTGAACTGAACTTTTGTGAAGGAGGAACACTACATTTTTCCCAAAATATAGCCTTCATAGACATGTTTACAAGGTGCCTCAATTTTGGATAGAGGACACCATTTCAAATTTTTGGAGGCCAAGTAGATTAGCAAAATTAAGATGAACAAATCATGCATGCAAAAGCTTTGCATTTGAGATAGCTTGAGAATCTTGATCTGCACATGCTAAATTAGATTTTGCATAGTTTATGACATAAAATTGGGAAGCAATAATATCAACACCATTTGAGAGATCATGAACTATAGATCTATGATCAACAAACTTGACAATTGGGCCAATATTGGATAATGTTGAAACTAATAATACATATTTTTTATCCCTAGCACATATAAAACATCTGAGAATGTGGAACAACTACCATTGGTAGTAGTCAGAATGACCTCAACAGATCCCATTACAAGATAAGAGGAGTTGTTAGCACATGTGACAATATTCCCTATAGGGGCACACTCAAATGAACTGAAGAAACTATGTTGTGAAGTAATATGTTTGGTTGCCCCAGTATCAAAGTACCAAACATCTGAATCTACTACATTCTTACACTGCTGATGAGTAGATGGTTCATAACTGCAAACAATAGTAAATGCCTATTCTTCATTTTGAAGAAGATTAGCAAAATCTATATTACATGTAGAGGCCTCTACAACAACCATTCCAGCCTCTTTCTTCTTTTCTTCTTTTGCAACTAGTTTAGGACAACCCTTTATGACATAATAATTTGCCTTACAGTGTTTGCAAAACTATTTTTGCTTTTCTATTTTCTTGTCATCTTTGTCTTCCTTCTTCAATTGTGCAATGTTAGTAGATTTTTGCTTAGTAGTAGATGAGCTCCATTTACCTTTGGCCTTTCAATTAGCTAAGAATGCTAGATTTGCAACATGCATAATTGATGTATTCTACCTAGACCAATCTTCTTGCAAAAAAAGAGATACTAACTCCTTAAATTAAAGCATTGCCTTTCATCATCAAACGAAGAGTAGTAGCAAAAATCTGATATGAATATAGAAGACTGTTAAGAATAGTCTGCACAAGTGAACTATCTTGCAAGATTTCATTAATAGAAATCAATTGCTTTTTCAAATCTTTGATCTTTGTCAAAAAACTAGACATAGAATCTCCTTCATTCATATGCTCACTCTCCAATTTTGTTTTTAAAGGTAAGCAACACAAGCCTTATTTCTTACCTGGTATAAATATCTAAGCGTATCCCAAGCATCCTTTGCTATCTTGCAAGAGGGAATGTGAGGGATAATGGCATGTTTGATAGACAAAGCTATCAATGCATGTGCCTGAGCATCTCTGCCATCCCAACAAAGTTGCTATATAGTAGGTGAAGCAAGAAATGCAACACGATTAGAAAATCAAAGATAATAATCTTCAATGCCATTTACATCACCTTCAATAACTATATTTGTAGGTGTAGTAGGAAGTTTTTCAACACTCTGCAAAATATTCCACAATATTTTTGTTACCAAAACATTACACATCATATATGCCCACAATAGGTAATTAGTACCATCAAGCTTCTCTTCAATAGGAAACATACAAAATACATAATTGCTTTTAGCCATGGCTAGTGACTAAATACCTTGATGTAGAAAATCACCTCTATTCAAAAAGTTGAACAAAATGACCCTATCGAGATTTGCTTAATTTGTAGTAGACTTTGAGATGCTCATACTTGTGAATGGAAATCTATTTATGTGTTTGGAAAGAAAAGATAGAAATGCTTGCATAGTCATTGTGATAGTGCATTTGGATGCCAAAACAAGATCAGACCAAGCTTTCAATGCTATAAAACAAAGTTATTTTGAACTTCTAATTGACCTGTGCATGCTCACCAATTTTCATACAATTCTAAGGACGTTGGAATGTCAGTGATGCCGTCGATGATGCAATGACATGCTCTAGTACCAATTGTTGGAGTTTGAGGTATGCAGAACCACACGAACAACACAAGGAAGAAGAATAAACTTAGAGCAGAACACAATACAAAATATATTACCAGGTGAATGTATAAAAGAACAATGACTGTTAGGCTTATATGTGTATATACAAGTTGGGGAAAATAAGTGCCCTGGTGATCCTTAGTGTGTTAAAACATATCACCACTAAATATGTCAACAATTAATTGATTCAAAAAGTGACATTGAAGTAATCACCACATCAAGTTCCATGGATATGCAAAAGCTTGATGAAATTATATTTGATGTTAAAGCCTCAAGATGAATTACGAATTTGACTCACCTTCACACATATCAATATGTTAGGGACCTCCATGCATCAAGATTATTGTGGATAATATATTATTGGGCTTCGTGAGCTGAGGAATCTTGCTCTCCTAAACATCATCATGGTAAGGCCTGAGAAAGAGGTGCTCGTAGACAAGATGGGAGCATATTACATGGTTACAGATAAAGCAAAGAGAATCACTGCACAAGAGGTAGAAATCCCTAACAATATGGGTACCATTTTGGAGCTACAATAAGCTCAAGGTGGCATTGATCCAAATACTCTACCATCTATAAAAAGGACCATGATTATAAGCAAAGTAGATAATGACAGATTATTTCTTGAAGTTTACTTTGCAGTAGAATCAAAAGAATCTTTTGGGCTCTACCATCACCTATAGGAAGAGGTCCTCATCGCTTGAACATTCATGAGTATAGTTATGTAGATTCAACTCTACTACCCATTTTAAAAGATGATAGTAATATAACATATTCTTTGATTAAAGAAGATGGCCAAAAACACTTTACACATCATGGCCTTCTAGCTTTTGTAAATGGTATCATGTTGTGCCCACACAACAATAACTACCCAAGGAATAGTCTAACTAGTCAAGAGCATAATCTCTAAGCCCACAAGGGGTGAGAGATGCACGTATCCACTCAACCAACTCCACCAATATATATACCTCTAGACCAAGGGGGGAAATGTGAGGAGAACTTGCCAAGTTTCCTCTCCACATGGATTCTAATCTAAGGCCTTCTAATCTTGGAAGACACATGAAACCACATGCTCTCCCAAGCTTGTACATATAAATCCAAAGGCTTAAGAGGCCTCACTAAGGGTTAAATACCATACCCTTAGGAGATATTAATCCGAAGGGTCCCTTCAATTTGAGAGTAAATGAATACAAATAGCTAAAGGGATAAAACCGTATTCTTGGAGACACTTTCCCAAGGGTTTCTCAATAAAATCCAAGGGTTCTCCAAGTGGCTTTGGACCCTCAAAAATTGTGTCTTTTTTTTTTCTTTGACACATAGTTATACAACATTATTCTCCCTTAAAAATTTTCTTCCTCGAAAATATGTCTAGGTATAATATGTGGAGCGTTCCCCCATGCCCCATGATCAGTATCATCAATCATGGTCTTCATCCCTCAACTTTTCCTTTTATCAAAAGGGGATTCTATCCTAGATTGGATTTGAAAAGAGGGGAATCTATGAGTGGGCTAATCCTTGCCCAAATAATTTTAACATTACCTAGGATTTCACATGAAACACTAAATCAAGTGCAAAGTATGGAAATGATGATAAGGGGAGTAAAACATCCCTACCTAACTCAATGTTTCATTATGTGCAAATTAGGCATTCGTAGCACAAACATATGAAGTAGGTTGATTCTAAGAATCTCCAACTAATTTGCTATGTAGGTCCATTTCTGTGCACTACTTGTGCATTTAATTTGAAAAATAGATGGATCTCTGAAAAGACCAACACTTTGAGGATTCTCCTTAAGTTGAGGTTCATCAAAACATTAAAACATATAGCAGCCTAGTTAGCCACATACTAAAAGTTTGACTACATTTTGCAACACCTAAGAAATCTACGTTCATGCTCTTTATGAACTGTGTGTTTTTTTCATATTGCAAGCCTTGTGTGGAATCCAAAGATTGATTTTCGACTACGAGGGTATCCTCATGGAGCTCTCTAGAAGTAGAGTCCATCATGGTGCATCATCATCACAATAGTTCAGTGGTACCAGCCACACTAAGGTGGTGACCAAGGCATAAACCGGCATACCATGTCATCTAAGTCATTGAGTTCACCGTCAGCACCATTGGCTACGCACAAGGGAGGACTTCAATGATCAAGGAAGACATAGGTTCCCGATACTTCGTGGTAGGTTATTCATCCCTGTATTGTTCTCCTCGAAGCTCTCTTAGCTGGCATCTCTTGCCACTAAGCTACACTCTTGTGGTGCTTGATGAAGGGGAAATAGTAAGGTTCACATTATCTTGAACACGTTTTGGACCCTCAAAACCTCATTCTTTGATTTCAAAGCCTCTTTTGAAGTATTTTTGAGGTGATTCTTGGAGCCATATTGGAGTACTTTCACACGTACTTCTCTTTACACAAGTTCAATAACATCAATAAGAGTGTTCTTTGTACTTCTTTGACAATGTATTCAACCACACTAGTAAATCTACAAGTTGTTTGAAAGGTTTTCAATTGTGGTGGGAGTAGCCATTGCAAGTTTATGCAGGTTTTTTGATCTTTGGGGTAGTGTCTTCAGCCACACTAGTAAATCTACAAGTTGCTTGAAAGGTTTTCAATTGTGGTGGAAGTAGCCACCACAAGTTTATGTAGGTTTTTTGAGACTAAAGAAAACAGTTGATAGACACTTATAGGTGTCTTTGGCTATGTTTGAGCTATAAATTCAACCTTTCATTTCCATTTTACTACATATATTGAGCACACACACACACACACACACACACTATGTACACTTCTATGGATACCACTTATGTATGTCCATGTGATCATTGGTATAGCAGTTACGTCTCTACATAAAGCCTTTGACATTGATAAAGAAGGTTGTGGTCAATTTTTCTTAACTTGGAGACACCCACATGTCAGGCTGGAAGACTTACCTAGCCTCACCATAGGGGATGTATGTTATTTGTTCATAGGTGTTTGATAAGCCTAGTTGGTTTCTTTCGGTTAAGTGGTTATATGCAGTGCACTGAGTGATTCAATACGCACATTTACATGTCAATACTTATAATTTAATGAGTTTTTTGCACTCGTAGATTTTTGTTTTTAACTATATAGTGGTGGATTTTACTCCTTGACATACTTATTAGTGTGAGCACATTCATTCTCACATAATCCTTTTCGTTGGTCATTGATGTTCATTAATCCATTTTTCTAGGGAGACTCTATCAAAGTTTTTCCAAAATCTGATACTTGGTTATCCTTTTTGAGGCTTAGTGGTGTTCAAACCATTCTAGATCCATTTTCATTCTAGTTAGTTTTTTATCATCATGGCATCAAAAATCTCAGTCACATTTGGTGGATCTAGGTCTAATGCCATTGTTCCCAAGAGGAGCTATAACTTGCAAGAAAAAAACCATTTTGAGATCCAAAAATTTGATGGAACAAACTTTGCTCTATGGAAGAATCAGATTAAAGATGTGCTTATTTAGAGGAGATAGTGGAAGCCAATAAATAGAGTCTCAAAGAAGCCTATTGAAATGGATGATGATGATGACTGGGATGAATTGGATGAAATGGCTAGGTATACCGTTCGATTGTGCATGACAGATAATGTTTGCTTTATAGTGTTGGATTGTGAAAGTGTGGTGGAGCTTTGGCAAAAGTTATGCAATACATATGAAAAAGAGACAACATCAAATAAAGTGTATTTGAGGAGAAAGTTATATGTCCTTTGCATGAAGGACACAAATAATGTTGTTGCTTATCTAAATTATTTTGATGCTATATTCACTTAGTTATAGGCTCAAAAAAATGGAGATGCATAATGAAATGAAAATAGTCTTGTTGCTATGCACCTTTCCATCATCATGGGATACATTTTGCACAACTATTATCAATAGTGCACATGGTGGTAAATTGTTCTATGATGGTATATGGTGAGCACTCTTGAGTGACGAGATTCATAGAAAATCTATGGTTGGAACTCCGAGTGGAGATGCATATAATGTTCATGATTCTGACGAAGGAAAGAATTAGCAACATGGTAGGAGCGAGAGCAAGGTAAAGAATGGTCAATGATATAAGAGTAGTAATTTAAGGAAGAGGGATAACAAATGCCATTATTTTCATAAGAAATGACACATGAAAAAAGACCGCTATGCATTAAAGAATGCTAAAGGTAAAGGATAGAATGTTGATGGTCATGTTAGATAACTATCTGCACCATCTGCTATAACTATAAGAAATTAATGCTATTTTTGATGATGTTGATGTGTTGATACTTGGAAATAATGTGCCCATTGAGGTTCCTATGGTTGATTCTCTTTCCCGCACCTACCTGCTAGATTTTGGTGCTTCTTTCCATGCAAAATCACACAGAGAATGGTTTTATACTTATGCAACAAAGTCTCTTGGTACTATGAGACTTGATGACTCTTACCAATGTGATGTTGTCTAGATTGGAGATGTGGTTTTGCAATTCATTGATGGTTCAAAATTTACTATGCATAATGTACATCATGTAGCTCAGTTATCATGCAATTTGATGTCAATTATTCAACTTGATGACCTTGGTTACAAGGTGGTTTTCTATGCTCAGTCCTTTTGTATACCAAAGGGCAATATGGTTCTTGCAAAAGAAAGCAAAGATGGCTCACTTTATCCTTTATTTGTATCAAAGAAAGAAGACTTATTAGTTGTTACTAAAAAACCTATGGGTTGTATTTCGCATAGCCATTCAAACCACATATCTCGTGGTCGAATGGAAAATATTTCTGGTTCTGGCTACGTACTTGTGTCATCGTTCTCTAAATTTTCATTTTGTGAGCATTGTCTATATAGAAAGAAAACTAGGAATGTGCATAAGGTGCACATTGAATCTTCAATTCAACCTTTAGATCTCATTCATAGAGATGTGTTTGGTCCTATGCCTACAAGATCATTAGGTTATTCTCTTTACTTTGTCACTTTGATAAATGATGCTACTAGAAAAGTCTAGGTATATCCTATCAAATTGAAGGAAGAGGTATTTCCTACCTTCAAAAAATGGCTTGCTTCAATTTAGATTGTAAAAGGAGCTAAGATCATGGCTTTACATTCGAATAATCGGTGTGAGTATACCTCACATGAATTCAGCCATTTCTATAAATTTATAGGAAATTGTAGAGAGTTTACACATCCTTATACTACATTAAAGAATGGTTTAGCTAAACGGATGAATATAACTATTCTAGATAAAGTATTTCCGAGTTTTCATCATGCAAACTTTTCACAAGGTTTTCGGACAGAAGTAGTATTGATTGTAGTTCATGTGATTAACCTTTTATCTAGTATTGCCAAAGGTCTAAAAGTGGTACAAGAGTTATGGATAAGGAAGCCACCATATTATGATCATATTTGAGTTTTTGGGTGTGAAGCATATGTTCATATACCCAAGAATCATAGATAAAAGCTAGACCATAAGTTAAAGAAATGCATTTTTCTTGGATATGGTTGAGAAGGCCAATCTGGATATCACTTATGGGATCCTAAAACATGGTCAGTGATCAAAAGTAGTGATGTCATTTTCAATGAGTGTAAGATGCATAAACAAAAAATTAGTGAAGAATGTTTCTTCAAAAGATTGGAAGTAAGGACTTGATACAAACATTGGCCACGAGTAATATATCATAATGTTGGCTTGGCTAGGTGTTATTGATACATTAAAAATAAGAAGAGCTAAAGTTCAAAAAGGTATATTTGGTACACTTAAACACTTTGAAAACTGTGAGGATCATGCCAAGGATCTTATTATAAGCTTAATTACTAAATTTGGGACATGTGCATGTCTTGAAAGCCAAAATTCTATGGTACATATCATGTAGTCTTT
The DNA here is from genome assembly GCA_020310875.1 of Ceratopteris richardii. Taxonomy (NCBI): domain Eukaryota; kingdom Viridiplantae; phylum Streptophyta; class Polypodiopsida; order Polypodiales; family Pteridaceae; genus Ceratopteris; species Ceratopteris richardii. The sequence goes on along the minus strand of CM035439.1, from coordinate 127,771,943 downwards.
TATAGGTAAGGAGTTATGCAGTGGACTAGGAAGTGAAGGAAAACTAAGCCATTGCTCATTGATACTACCTACAATAAGTAAGCATTGTAGTCATAAAGTTTAAATTAGAGTTTAAATCCTTTTGCATGACCTTCTTTATGTTCTACATGTTTTTTCCTTCATTATTTTGTACGGTACATTAAATGGCTTCGTGATTTTGTTGAGGTCTTTACTTTGGATATTTTTTCCTTTCATCACTCATACCACTGCTTCTTCAAATTCCTATGTCATTTGAGACACTAGTAGTGCCCCTTCTTATTCAACTAGTTCTGCAGCGTAGGGCATCAAGAGTTCCTCATACTTCCTCATGTTTCTCATGAATACGATAATGAACAATGGGTGAAGAAAGAGGAGCGATGAGATGTTCTTTGTCTTGTACTTAACTCTCGGCTTCTTTCAATTATGCTTCTATCTTTATTTTTCTTTCAAAAATATATTTTACTTGTTCTACATCTTGAGGACAATCCTCTACGTACATTTTGATGGAATTATCCTAGTTCTTCTACAATTTAGTCATGTCACTTACATACTTTTCTTCTAGCTCTCTTTGATGGAGTTTCTCTACTTCTAACTGTTCTGGGTAGTTTTCTAGTTGCTTTTTTAATCCTTGAATCTCTTCATCATTTTGTAATGGTCCTTTTATTGGTTGGTTCAAGAATAATGATGTCATCAATTCTTTGTTTCAGCTTCTGAGCAAATCTTTTTCTTCCATGTAGACTTTTATCTTTGATTCAATCAATTTTTCTATGTTAGAGGTGTATAGCTTGTTTGCTTCAATAAGTGAATACTTGCTTTGTAGTTCTTGAACTTTTTTCTTTGTCTTTTTAGAAACTTGAGTCATCTCCTTCACCTTTGATTATCATGTGGCATTTTCAATCATTAATGTATTTATTTTAATCATTGTCTCTACTAATTCTCCCTTTGACTTCTCCAATTGAGCTTGTGACTTCATGAGTTGCTCTGACACTTGTTCACCCAATGCTTTAAATTGATTGTTATTTATATGCACTTGTTCATACTTCTTTTTATCTTCCATCAACTCTTGTTGAGTGTCCATGGCACTATTTATCATATGTTTTAGTACCTGATTCCATTGTGCCACATCCACATTCAACCATGTCTTTGGGATGAGTGGTGATTGACTGTTTTCAAGCTGTGTGACTTGTACGATGAGTATAGACTCATTAGATGGTTGCCTGATTTGAAGATGAACATTCATTTGATCTTTGGGTTGCTCATGAGTTACCATTGAACTACTTCCCACTGTATGAACATCCATATTGGATGGTCTGGTATAACCCTAATTGGTATGTTTGGCTCTTCACTAACATCTTGAGGTTGTGATTTTTCTTTGACATAGAGCTTATCTTTTCTAGTGTCTAAAGACATGACTTCCTTGATTTGGAACTTGGGGGCTGAGTTGATACAGATGGTAAACTCCATGCACAGTCTCAATATTTGTAGTACCTCTTCATCTTCATTTGCTTTATCTTGATCTTGTTATTGACTTATGAATTCTTGATCATCAACCATTTGATTTAATTCATCCCACTTGCCATCATTATTCACATCTATATTCAAATCAGCATTCATTATCGATTGGTTTTATTCATCCAGAGAACCAAAATAAGAACTTGAATTTTTCCAATCCTAGATCCTTATAATGTGCCGTCCTTGAGAGTCTTTTTCTTGCCCTTTGTTTGCTTTTTGCCTTAGTGATTTG
>CM035439.1:127757681-127765181 GCA_020310875.1 Ceratopteris richardii | reverse complement strand
CTAACTGATCCACTTTCCAACCTCGATGGGTAGCCAATGCAACCATGGTACGAATGATAGTCATGCATGAAGTAGGTGCAAAAGTTTTCTCATACTCAATGCCATATTGTTGCGCATATCCTTTGGCAACCAATCTAACTTTGTAGCGATCAATGCTACCATCAGATTTTCTCTTAATCTTATAAACCCACTTTGTACCAATGACATTCTTTCCTTTTGGTAATTCACATAACTCCCAAGTACCATTCCTATGTATGGAATCCATTTTTGATTGCATAGCACTCGTCCATGGTGGATCATCACATGCATCTTCAAAAGAAAGTGGCTCTTCATTACATGTTGTAGCAATAAGAGAATAATCCATAAAATTACTTGATGCATGGTGAGAGCTTGATCTTGTTCTACCAAGTAAAGGTGCACTCAATTTGCTATCCTGCAAAGTATGTTTTAGCCACTTTGGCATAGATTGTGCACTCTTGATAGACATGCGTCCATTATGTAATACATCTTCAACATGTACATCATGCGTGGCTGAATTTCATGCTAATTTTCAACCATATTTTGATGCAAATGTTCAGGTATATATGGCTGGAAATTTCCAGCAGTTTTGACAATTTTTGGCTGAAATTTTTCAGCCATGTTTGGCTGAAAATTCTCTACATTTTCAGCCCTATTTGGCTCCAATTTTTCAGCCCTTTGAACCTCAGTTGGCTGATCTACATGGCCATAGTCAAGCACACCATTTTGGAACAAAGGCATGAGTGTATCAAACACATCTTGTGAGCTAACTGTTGGCTGTTTTTTGCATTCAAGTAGAGGCAAAACTGAATTTTCAGCAAGTACCACATCTCGACTCACAATAATTTTGTTCGTCAATGGATGGTACAAACGATATCCCCTACGTTCAACACTATAACCACCAAATATACATTTCCTTGCCTTGTCATCAAGTTTGTGACACAATGCTTTTGTAGGGCAGCGATTCAACACATAGTTTGCACACATGACCGCTTCCATCCAAAACTTATCAGGAAGATGCTTTCCTTTAACCATACATCATGCCATTTCAAATAGAGTTATATTTTTATGCTCGGCAACACCATCTTGCTGATGTGTATATGGCACCGTACATTGGTGTGAAATACCTCTTTCACGAAGAAAAGCATTAAACTCATGTGACATGTATTCACCACCACGATCTGTGCATAGAGTCAAAAGCTTTTGTGAAGAAAAATTTTCAGCCATAGCTAAAAATGCTTTGAAGCAAGAAAATACCTCATTCTTTGCTTTCATAGGATACACCCATGTATGGCGAGTAGCATCATCAATGAAGGTAACAAAATATACATGCTTCCCAAAAGATAGAGTCTTGACGGGACCACGTACATCACTATGAACAAGGTGCAATTTTCTTGTAGTGTGTGTATGACTATCTTTTGGAAAAGAAGCACGATGCATTTTTCCAAGAATGCAACCTTCACATGCATGCTTTTCAATGGAATCAAGTGTAGGCAAGCCAATAACCATGTCCTTCTTTTGCAAGTAAAGCAAACTATTGAAGTTCAAGTGACCAAAACAAGCATGCCAAAGCTCCATTTCAGCCAATGGAAGAAATATGAGCAACCAAGGCATTCGAGCCAGCCCTCTTCTATGTATCCATGCGATACAAACCATTACATAATCTACCGGACATCACGATAACATTGCCATTGTTGAAATCATGAACCATACACTTATCATCAACAAAGTGTACATCAAGTACAACTTTGGCAATCAATGGAACTCAAATTAAGTTCTTCTTTATACCGGGCACATACAATGCATTTTTCAAGAGAATCACACCTCCATTTGGAGCCGTAAGCTCAATTTCTAAGAGGCATTGTTTGCACACACCACATGTCCTCCTTTGGGTGCATCTTTCAAAGAGGCAAAAAATCTTTTGCATGATGTTATGTGCTTTGAAGCACCACTATCAAAGAACCAATCGAAATCAACCTCACTCACAACCATACATTTAGAATGCAAAGAAGCATCAAAATGACATGTAACAACACATGCCCAAAAATCTTGAGCCATGTTAGCTTCATCATTCTTTACATATGCAGAATTTTCAGCAATAGACATGCCGGATTCCTTCTTCTTTTCATTGCGTTTAACAAGCTTTCTACACTCATCAATAGTATGACCAGCCTTCCGACAATATTTGCATCTCTTCTTCTTTTGCAAATCATCATCATTAGAGAAATGAGTGGAAGAGGAAGGTTGATGCTTTGGTTTTGATGAACCCAAAGCTGAACCATACTTGCTTTTTCCCTTTTGTGAGATAGCAAGTGCTTGTGTTCCCTCAATTAAACCACTCCTATTCACTTTAGATTGCTCTTCTTGCAAAAGAAGAGACACAATCTCATCAAATGCATACATATTAGGATTTCCTTTTGCAACCAAACAGAGTGTAGTAGCAAAGCTTTGAAAAGATTCTGGTAATCCTTCCAACAATGTAGAAACGAGTGATGCATCCAGAATTATCTCATCTATGTTTACCAATTACTCTTTCACGTCCTTGATGCGTGTCACATATGTTAGAGTATGATCAATGTCTACCCCTCATGATTGTATGCACATTTTGTAAGGCCCCCTTTATGAGGAGAAGCCAAGCGTGCATTACCCAATTGATGGGAATCCCAACTTGAATGTTGGATGAAGGTCATATTGGACCATGTAAGATATTATAAGGAAAGGGAGTTACCAGGGTCCCCAATTGTGGGGTCCGGGGCAGCGGTGAGCAGCCCCGGCTGGGGGGTCCAAGGGGGCCAGCGGGCCCCCTGGCTGGGGGGTCCCAGGGGGCCAGCGGGCCCCCTGGTGGGGGTCCGGGGGCAGCGCCCCCGGCGCGACGGTAAAGGGAATATTCCATGGAATATTCCCTGTCGGAGTCAGAAATCATTTATATTTGTTAGGTCGGTTCAACCAGTCTAAGCCGTGTATGGCAATTACGCGGGCGGTGGCCGCCCACGCTCTACCGCCCATGTATAGCCGTCCATGGCAGGCCACCCATGATCCTATATATACATGACTTCTGCACTACCTAAGACATTGAGTGGAGCCAGCATACCTCTACCTTGTATCTCCCTATCTAGAGTTGTCTAGATCACCATTTAAGCTCTACCTTGAGAGCGCACGGGTGGACAACGCCATCATCTTTGTACTTGCTGCTAGTAGAAAATTGTTGAGATTCTCCTATATCTGTTATCTTCTCTGCTATTGCTCCTGTGTTATATTGCGTAACTATTGTCTTACATGGTATCAGAGCTGTAAGGTTCGAATAGCTTGAGAAGTATCATTATTTTAGCCTACTAGCAGACTAGAATATCAGTAGATTATTCGAGTGATTACATGATGGCTTCATCGTCGAACACTAGTCTTGGTGCTTCACCTAATGTTAATGCTGCACCTATTCGAATTCGTCCACCTGCATTCACTGAAGGGAAGCTGGATGGAACCAACTATACACTCTGGAAGTTCAAAATTTCTGCAATTTTGGACTCCTATGAATTACTTGACACTGTCATGGGACCGATGGGATTGGATCCAGAGCCTATACCAGTTGAAGATCCAGCAAATTCAAGATTGATGATTCAACCAGATCCAGATCTTCTACGAGCTTGGAAGAGGCGGAATGCTGATGCATTATGTGCGATTGTCACTAGTGTAAGTGATTCTGTGCTTACTTTAGTTCAACATACTACTAAAGCACATGAGGCTTGGGGCATATTGGCTCGACAATATGAGACCAAGAACCACACTAGGATACAGAATTTAGAAAATCAGTTGGCAAATGAAAAGCATTCTGATTCTGAAAAGGCTGAAGATTTTATCAAACGGATAAAGCATCTTCAAGATCAATTGGCTGCAGTTGGTGTTGTTATAACACCAGAAGAGCTAGCTCGAAGATCTGTACGTGTTCTTCCAGCAAAGTATGATGGATTAGTAACAGCCCTTAACACTCAGGTAAGGCCAACTCCTCTTACATTTGAAGAGTTTTGTGCCATGCTTTTAGAAGAAGAGATGCGGCTGAAGAATCGGCAAAGTACAACTGATGCTGCATTCTCGGCAAATGCAAAAGGTAAAGGCTCTTCAGAGGGATCAAAGAAGAAGCCAAAGAAGAAAAAGTTCACAGGAAGTTGCTTCTATTGTGAAAAGAAAGGCCATGCCATCAAGGATTGCAGAAAGAAGCAAGCTGATGAACGGAATGGGACTGTAAAATCATCATGGAAGAACAAAGAGTCTGCAAACAACACAGAGCTGGAACTTTGGGTAGCTATTGAAGAGGTATGTTCATCTGCTCAAGCTCGTGTTGATGAGCCATGGATTTTAGATAGTGGAGCTTCTCGCCATATGACTAGTAAAAAGGATTGGTATAGTTCCCTAGTGCCTCTGCGGGAATCCATCAATGTAGTGGTGGGAAACGACTCCAAGTGTCCAGCTGAAGGAACTGGAACCATCTCTTTTATCACTTCTCCAGGTGTTGAGAAAAAGTTATCCGATGTTCTCTATGTACCTACACTCAAAAGAAATTTGTTGTCAGTTTTTGCAATAACAGATCGTGGACTCGAAGTTCACTTCAATAAGAGTGGTGCGGAAATCATGGATTCATCAGGTAATGTTGTAGGTAAAGGCACACGACGGGATAACTTGTATGAGTTAAGTGCTTTAACTGCTACAGAAGATAAAGATGTAAGCAGGTTATGGCACCAACGATTTGGGCATCTCGGATTTGCAGTTTTGAAGGAGATGCAACGAACAGGGATGGTTGCTCATTTGCCTGCATTTTCAGAGTTGCAGGAACCTTGTGAAGCTTGTATGATGGGCAAGCAACAACGAAAGGCATTTCCAAGAGAGACCAGCAATCGATCTCAAGCTCCTCTAGAGTTGGTACATGCTGATCTCTGCGGTAAAATGTCTACACCTGCTTTAGGAGGATCTTTCTACTTCTTGCTGTTAGTCGACGATTATAGTAGAAAGATGTGGGTTTATTTCATTCGAGAGAAGGGTGATGCTTTTGAAAAATTTAAAGCGTGGCATAAGTATGTAGAAAGTGAATTAGGAAGGAAACTGAAGAAATTTAGAACAGATAGAGGAGGTGAATTCTTGTCAACAGAATTCAACAATTACTGTAAGGAGCATGGTGTGAAAAGGCAACTTACCACAGCTCATACACCTCAACAAAATGGCGTTGTTGAGCGCAGGAACATGACAGTAGTTGAAATGGCTCGTTGTATGTTAAAGGCTCAAGACATGCCTGATTCATTCTGGGCAGAAGCAGTCAATATAGCAGTCTACATCCTCAATCGAAGCTACACAAAAGCTCTGAAGGGGATGACTCCTCAAGAAGCATATTCTGGTAAAAAGCCTTCAGTTTTGCATTTCAGAATTTTTGGTTGTTTCTGTTATGCACATATTCCTGATTCAACAAGATCAAAGTTGGATTCAAAAAGCAAAAAGTGTGTCTTCCTAGGATATAGTGAAGAGTCTAAAGCATACAGGTTATGGGATCCTGAGGCAAGGAAGATTTTTGTCAGCCGAGATGTGGTGTTTGATGAACGACCACACTTAGTAGAAGATAAAGGTAAATCTACTATCTCATCAAACGGAGAAATATCTCACCTTGTGCCTATCAAAAGACAAGTTAAAGTTGAGGAGGAGGAAACATCTGATGGAGAAATTTCCTCAATAAAAAGCCAACCAGTTGTAGCTGCACAGCGTAAGCCACTACCGAAGTGGGCACAACAGCTCTTTGATGATCTTAATCCACATGTAGATGTACCAGAATCATCATCGGATGGATTACGAAGATCAAAGAGAATAGAGGAGCAAAGAAGAGCCTCAGAACACATTGTTAACATGGCTCTAATGGCAGATATCATGGGTTCGATAAAGGAACCTACCACCATTGAAGAAGCCATTGATGATCCAGATTGGAGAGCGGCAATGCAGTCTGAGTATGATAGTATACTCAAAAATGATACATGGGATCTAGTCGACTTGCCGCCAAAGAAGAAGGTAATAGGTACTAAATGGATTTGGAAAGCTAAGTACAAAGCTGATGGAACATTAGAAAAGTATAAGGCACGATTAGTTGCACAGGGTTTTTCACAGATTGAAGGATTTGATGTTCAAGAAACTTTTGCACCAACAGCACGCATGACAACTATTCGGACGGTACTTGCAGTAGCTGCACAAAAGTCTTGGCCTATTTTCCAGATGGATGTCAAATCTGCATTTTTGAATGGTCACCTCAAGGAGGAGGTATATGTATCTCAACCACCAGGTTTTGAGGTGCCCAATTCAGAAAATAAAGTTTGCAGGTTGAAGAAAGCTTTGTATGGACTTAAGCAAGCTCCACGGGCTTGGTACCAACGAATTGATCATTTTTTCAAAAATATGGGTTTTGAAAGAAGTACTTCTGATGCTAACTTGTATGTAACGAAAAGGGATAGCAAGCTAGTTGTTGTCATTGTATATGTAGATGATTTGATCATTACAGGAGATCATCAGGAACTCATCAATCAAACTCGGATCAGCTTGGGAACTGAGTTTGAAATGACAGACTTAGGTCTACTCCATTTTTGTCTGGGAATTGAAGTATGGCAAAGGAAGGATGGCATTTTCATCTCACAACAAAAATATTCCAAAGAAATTCTCAAAGCATTTGGAATGATGGACTGCAAACCAACTAGCACACCTATGGAGGTAAATCATAAGCTATCTATGGATGATAACATGCCTGATGTAGATGCTAAGAAGTATAGGAAGCTCGTTGGAAGTCTTATTTTTCTGTGCAACACTAGACCAGACATTTGCTATGCTGTTGGAGTGTTAAGCAGGTTTTCCAACAAACCTAAGGAGAGTCACTGGAATGCTGGAATGCGAATTCTAAGGTACATTGCAGGAACCTTGGATTTTGGTATTTTGTATACCACAGGTGATACACTCCAAGGATATTGTGATTCAGATTGGGCTGGAGATTGTGATTCTAGAAAATCAGTTTCTGGATATTGTTTCTCACTTGGTTCAGGAATATTTTCTTGGGTAAGTAGGAAGCAACCAACTCTCGCACTCTCCTCCACTGAAGCAGAGTACAAAGCAGCTTGTTTTGCTTCTTGTGAGGCAGTCTGGTTAAGGAGAATTCTTGCAGATATAGGCTTTCCATCAAATATGCCAATTGTACTCAAGTGTGATAATCAAAGTTGTATGGCTATTGCAAAGAACCCAGTATTTCATGCTCGCACCAAGCACATAGAAGTACAGTACCATTACATTCGTGAGCTAATTGAAGATGAAATTGTGGAGCTAGAATATTGCCCAACAGAGGCAAATTGTGCTGACATATTCACTAAAGCACTTGGAAGAGAGCAGCTCAACAAGCATCTTCAACAAATGGGCATAGGACCGAGACCTACTTGATTTATCATCGGTAAACATTGAGGGGGGGTGTTAGAGTAT
>CM035439.1:127742681-127750181 GCA_020310875.1 Ceratopteris richardii | reverse complement strand
AATGCACATGCATACATACACATACATAATGCATATGCATACATAATGCACATGCATACATAATGCACATGCATACATACACATACATAATGCATACACACGCATATGCATACATAAAGCATACACACACATACACACACATATGCATACATACATGCATACACATACACACATAGACACATACACACACACATACATATGCATACACATACACATATACACACATAGACACACACACACACATACACATACACACACACATACACACACAAATACACACACATATACACACATACACACATAATGTTGCATACACACACATATGCATACATACACACACATATACATGCACACACATATATACATACACACACATATGCATACATAATGCACATGCAGACATACACATACATAATGCATACACATGCACACACATATACACATACACATACACACACATACACACATACACACATACACACATACACACATACACACACACATACACACACATACACACACACATACACACACACATACACATATACACACATACACACATACACACACATACACACACACACACATAGAGAGACATGCACACACATACATGCATACATATGCATACATACATACATACTTACATGCATACACACACATATGCATACATAATGCACATGCATACATACGCATACACATACATAATGCATATGCATACATAATGCACATGCATACATACATATACATAATGCACATGCATACATACACATACATAATGCATACACACACATATGCATACATAAAGCATACATACATGCATACACATACACACACACATACCGTTAAAATGATATGCATGAATGGCTTTTCCAAACAGGGTTCAGTGTTAGCTTGAAAGACATGTACTTAACAGATGAAATCAGAACATATAAAAAACCTCTTGAAGAAGTTCATATTGATGTAGATGATGGTATATTGTCTTCTCAGAGAGTTCTCACTTTGGAAAGGCGGATCCGATTAGTCCTATTAGGAAAAGAGGAGCTCATTCCAAGAACTTTTATCAATCCATGTCATAGTGATATCCTTGACTATGGTTACCAAGAAAATTTTCTTAGCTGAGCAAAGAACCTAAGCTGGAAAATTTTCTCCCTTGTATATGGTTCTCCTTTGTTGATGGACCCAGGTTGTAAACCCACAACCTGTCTACTGACACTCAACGAGTTTCTCATGAAAAGAGATATAAGCTTATCTGTCTACACATGATTTAACTCAAATAGGATTTTCTCTTGTGAATAATTCACATAATTCACTGCTAATGCTCCCTTGTATATTCTTCTCCTTTGTTGATGGACCCACGTTGTAAACCCACAACCTGTCTACTGACACTCAACGAGTTTCTCATGAAAAGAGATATAAGCTTATCTGTCTGCACATGAATTAGCTCAAATAGGATTTTCTCCAGTGAATAATTTGTTGGTATTTCTTAAATCAAGCATGGAATAAATATAGGCGCTTAGATATTTCCAACCGCTGTGACTTACAAATCTCACTCTCAAAAAAAAAAAAAAAAAAAAGGGTGAAGAAAGGAAGTCTTCTAGAGTTAAGTATCCAACTCAAAGGTTTACTTATGATTCATACATGGCAACTCATTATGCATATATGAACAAAGTAGTAGAAGATCATGAGCCCGATTGCTATGAAGATGCAAGCAGGTACACCGAATGGAAAGAGGCAATGCAAGAAGAGATCGACGCACTTGAGGAGAATCAAACATGGACTCTAGTGCCCAAGAAGGATAACATGAAGGTAATAGGTAATAAGTGGGTGTATAAAGTAAAGAGGAATTTAGATGGATCTATTTCTAGGTTCAAAGCAAGATTGGTGGCCAAGGGTTTTGCACAAACCTATGGAGTGGACTTTGAAGAGACATTCAGCCCCGTGGCAAAGATGAGCACCATTAGGACACTCATTGCAATGGATGCTAGCAAAGGATGGAAGCTTTTCCAATTGGATATCAAGAATGCCTTTCTCAATGGAGACTTGGAAGAAGAGGTATATATGGAGCAACCACTAGGTTTTGTTCATAAAGAGTTTCCACATCATGTTTGTAGGTTGAAGAAGGCACTTTATGGCCTAAAGCAAGCTCCAAGGGCTTGGAACCAAAGATTGGTGGACTATTTGATCAAATGTGGTTACAATCAATGCAAGGCGGATCCATCTCTCTTCATCATACAAAGAGGAGAACTTGTAGTCTACATGTGCGTGTATGTAGATGATCTTATCATTACAGGTAATGATACAAAGGGCATTGAGGAGATCAAGGCAAAGCTTGGAAAGGAGTTTAGGATCTCTGATCTTGGAGATCTTAGGTATTTTCTTGGCATTGAAGTTGTATACAAAGAAGAAGGTATTATGCTCATACAAAGGAAGTATATTCTAGACCTACTTGAAAGGTTTGGGATGCTACATTGCAAGCCTATTTCAAATCCCATGGAAGTTAATGTAAAGCTAAGCTCCATTGATGGAGAGCCATTAGAGGATGTAACCTTGTATCGATCTATTGTAGGATCTTTCAATTATGCCACAATAACTAGGCCCGACATAGCATATGGAGTTGGAGTGTTATCACAATTTATGCATAGTCCAAGGACTACACACTTGCAAGCTGCAAGAAGAATGTTACGATATCTCAAGGCCACTATAAATGAAGGATTGTTCTATTCATTTGATGATGATATGCAGGTCAAAGCTTATTCTGATGCCGATTGGGCCGGTTCGAAGGAGGATAGAAGAAGTACAAGTGGTTACCTAGTCATGCTAGGTAGCAAGATCATCTCATGGATTTCAAAGAAGCAACCCACGGTGGCATTATCTTCCACGAAGGCTGAGTATAGAGCTTTGGCTCAAGTCACATGTGAGCTAATGTGGATTAAGAAGTTATTTATGGAGCTTAATTTGCAGGTTGACACATATCCAATTTTTTGTGACAACATGAGTAGCATTCATCTAGCATCGAATCCTGTCTATCATGCTAGAACCAAGCATATTGAAGTGCACTATCACTTCATAAGGGAAAATGTGATATCCAAGGAAGTTTCAGTACATCATATTGGTACCAAGGATCAAGTTGCCGACATGTTTACAAAGGCTTTGGATGGGATGAAGATTTCAAAATTCAAGCAATGCATCAACATGAAGGAGCTTGGATGAGGATGAAGAATTGAAGCTTGAGGGGGAGTGTTAAAAGTCAAGCTTCAAGCTACAAATTCGTGGGGAATCTTTTATGGACATGTGGAGCAATCAAAGGAAGCCAAAAGCCACGAGATTCCATCAAGAAAAGTCACTCAACCACTCCCCAAGTCATCTCAACTAATTCCTCCAAGTTAGGAGGCTGATTTGGAAAGGTAGTTCCTAGATTTTAGGGACACACTTCTCACTATAAAAGGAGCATGTATCCCGACTTCTTTTGGCCCATCTTCTTGGAGTTTTAGCTCATGTAAAGTGAGAACTAAGTGCTGGAGTTGTGATAAGCAAGCCCCTTGCTTAAGCTAGCCCCTTGCTTGCTTGTTTGTTTTCTTTTAGTAGGCATATCTATGTGTGTGCACAGGCAGTGTTGCAACTCTCTACCCTTGAGTTATTAGCATTGGTTCTCCCTCATATTGTATCCATTTGATGTAATTCTTGTCTCATTGGATAGCTATTAGAGTCTATTTTATGCTCACAAAGTCTCTGGATCATTCTCTGAGTAATCTGGGAGCAACATTCATTTTAGTGAAGTTGTGTGATTGATATCTCTCTTGGTGTGTAGGCTCTGTTGGAAATATTTTGCTCTCTGTTGTAAGGGCTGGTTCTCCTTCTCTATGTATCCATTTGCTATGATTTTGGTGTCATTGGGTAGCTATTAGAGTCCTCTAAAGTTGACCCAAGTTTGACATTCATTCTCTGTATAATCTCTGAGAAAAGCTTGCTGGAGTGAAGTGAGGTATCTGCTTGACTAGCAGTTGTGAGCATTCAACTAGCTCATGTTGTAGACATTGTTTCTCCTTGTGTATTTATCCATTTGAAGTGAAATTTGTTTTGTTGGAAAGCTCTTGGTGTCTACTACAGGTCTACAAAAGCTCACTGGAGTTCTCTGCATAAGCTCCGAGTAAGAGCATTTTTGGTGTGCAGAGGTCAGAGAAGGATACCTGTGGAGGTCATTCACGCTTTGTCGTTGCTTAGGGGTTGAGATACTTCCCCCATCATAATTCACATAATTTGCTACTAATGCTCCCTTGTATATTCTTCTCCTTTGTTGATGGACCCACGTTGTAAACCCACAACCTGTCTACTGACACTCAACGAGTTTCTCATGAAAAGAGATATAAGCTTATCTGTCCGCACATGAATTAACTCAAATAGGATTTTCTCTTGTGAATAATTCACATAATTTGCTGCTAATGCTCCCTTGTATATGCTTTCTATCAATGGTGCACACTGACATCTCACCCGTACGCGTGCCTACATGTAAACAAAACCTCATTACACCTTAGACAGTGATCTAATGTAATATCAAAGATTATTAAATCTAAGCAAAGAACCTGAGCTGAAAAACGTGTCTTCTGCTTTCCATCAGTCCACGCATATGGATTGATGTTCATCTCTCCATAGCTATCTGCTTTAGAAATACCATACAACTTTTTATCAATGTAATTAAACAAAAATAGTGGCATCCCTGGCCGGACATTCTTTACATAGATGATATGAGAAGCTCGAAGGCCTCGACATGCACAAAAGCTAATGATCAAGCTATTGTTCATGCATAAGGATGTCCGTAAAATAAAACCAAGCCTATGTGTCTGCACATGATTTAACTCAAATAAGTTTTGTCCTGTGAATAATTGACATAATTTGCTGCTAATGCTCCCTTGTATATGCTTCTCCTTTGTTGATGGACCCACCTTGTAAACCACAACCTTTTCTCATGAAAAGAGATATAAGCTTATCTATCTGCACATGATTTAACTCAAATAGGTTTTTCTCCTGTGAATAATTCACATAATTCGCTGCTAATGCTCCCTTGTATATGCTTCTTCTTAGATGATGGGCCCACGTTGTAAACCTACAACCTGTCTACTAACACTCAACGAGTTTCTCATGAAAAGAGATATAAGCTTATCTCAAATAAGTTTTTCTCCTGTGAATAATTCACATAATTTGCTGCTAATGCTCCCTTGTATATGCTTCTCCTTTGTTGATGGGCCCACATTGTAAAGCCACAACCTATCTACTGACACTCAACGAGTTTCTCATGAAAAGAGATATAAGCTTATCTGTCCGCACATGAATTAACTCAAATAGGTTTTTCTCTTATTTGTCCGCACAACGAGTTTTGCTGCTAATGCTCACTTGTATATATGCTTTCTGTCAATGGTGCACACTGACATCTCACCCGTGGGCGTGCCTACATGTAAACAAAACCTCATTACACCTCAGATAGTGATCTAATGTAATATCAGAGATTATTAAAGCTAAGCAAAGAACCTGAGCTGAAAAACATGTCTTCTGCTTCCCATCAGTCCAGGCATATGGATTGATGTTCATCTCTCCATAATTATCTGCCTCAAAAATACCATGCAACTTTTTATCAATGTAATTAAACAAAAATAGTGGCATCCCTGGTCGGACATTCTTTACATAGATGATATGAGAAGCTTGAAGGCCTCGACATGCACAAAAGCTAATGATCAAGCTATTGTTCATGCATAAGGACGTCCGTAAAATAAAACCAAGCCCAAGATTCCAAGTAAGCTTTAGATTCAGCATCCTTCTGTGCGTTCGCACGAAAGCCATACCAAAAACATGCACACACATGAACATGCAGTAATATATGGAGGGAGGAGGAGAGAGAGGGAGAGAGAGAGAGAGGGAGAGAGAGACTAGAGAGGGAGAGAGAGAGAGAGAGAGAGAGAGAGAGAGAGAGAGAGAGAGAGAGAGAGAGAGAGAGAGAGAGAGAGAGAGAGAGAGAGAGAGAGAGAGAGAGAGAAATAAGGGCACAGAAGGAGATGGTGTCCATATGACCAAGACGTGGAAAAACATACTATCGAAAGCACAGCGGAATCTCAAAATAAGAAATCCAAACCTTGATACGATGCATTATGGTTTAAAGGGAGAGACGTATATCTATGATAGAAAGTAAGAGGATAGATAAAGTATACCAAACAGAAGCTGTGTGACGCATTCATTGTAAGCCGCATGGTCACAGCCAAAAATCACAGCAGCAAGCTCCTTCGTCGGAAGGTTCAAGAACGGGAGCGGTGATGAAGGAGATCGGCTAGCCCAAGAGGAAGGAGAATGAAGGCCTTTGTATGTTTCGGTCTTACGTCCAGCTCCCATGACAGAAGCACTCCGCTGGCAATGAGACTTGTAAGAGTAATTTTAAAGTTTGTTGGAAATATTAATTACAAGTTTATGTAATGAGATCATATGCTACGTGTGTA
Source organism: Ceratopteris richardii (assembly GCA_020310875.1). NCBI lineage: Eukaryota > Viridiplantae > Streptophyta > Polypodiopsida > Polypodiales > Pteridaceae > Ceratopteris > Ceratopteris richardii. The sequence continues at coordinate 127,743,702 of CM035439.1, read as the reverse complement.
TTAATTACAATAATACTTTCATAATAACATTTTTTATGAATAAAGGCATTCTGTGGGTAGAATATTGACACCAATGGATGAAGATATGAAAGATATTGACACTAGCATTCACGAGTTCACTGTCAAGGATGTACTTGACAATGATGTGGATAGCAATCTGTGGAGCATGCGCAAGAGCAAGGCTAACTTGTTCAAGATCTTGGGTGTTTTGTCGGGCATGATTGCCGTTGGGAGGTGGTTTTCTGATATTTACAGATGGAAGAACCCTATCACCACAATTGTCGTCCATTTCCTCTTCCTCTACATGTTCCTGATCGGAGTTGGCATTACAAATTTCGCCCACGCCTACCACCCCATATGGATCCTCATCTCTCATACGCAGAGGCTGCTGAACGTGATGAGCTAGACGAGGAGTTCGACAATAGATCCCAAGGTGAATAAATGAAGAGATTTCTTGTACCTTTCGCTATTGTGCATGTCGATGATTCCAAGGGTGAATTAATGAAGAGAATTCTTGAATATCAAACATCATATTCATACTAGCTAATGACACCCAATATGTTGTTTTTTTTTTCAATATTTTTAAAAATCTCTTTGGAGTTCTTCAAATATCATGTCACCTATATCCATGTAAGCAACTACTCATGAATTATGAACCACTCTAGTAAATTGTGGATGATTGAAATCTTAACCAATAATATCGCAATAAATATACCAATGCAAAGTTGCATGTATGTAGTGTTATTTTCTCCTTTCTTTCGTTCATCTTGTATTCTTAAGATGTAGATATATAGATGTTGGCAAACTTGAACTTCTATAACATTTCAAGAACAGAGTCAACAATTAGGAGAACAAGAGAGAGAGAGTCAACAAAGAGAGAGAGAGAGAGAGAGAATTCAAAGAGAGAAAGATGTAGAAAGAGAGAAACAGAGATCTGCATATATCTGCTTTACCTCGTAAGCACAGTGCAATTGCGAACGTTGGAGAGCTCTTCGATTAGATGCATGAAAATGCTGATCGA